>CM060971.1:45834968-45952468 GCA_030765045.1 Tenodera sinensis | reverse complement strand
TTTGAGATATTTTTATGACAAATGAAATGTATATCTTGAATTTTCTGGCTATAGTCCCACTAGTCGTATTTAGTCTGGACGATTTTTGCATAACTGGTAAACCGTTAGAGATAGGCCAAATCATACTATACAAAAAACGTAGATCTTGCTAAAATACACAATTTATGTCCAAATAAATTTTCTTGTAGGGTGAACCATTTCGGAGATATTCCTTATTATGTGTGTGAGTTTCGCAAAACTTAGAACTTTCGTGAAATGGATCATCGTTGTTTATTTTATGTTAAGTGTGCAAAGAGAACAAAATCTCAAAGGTTTAAAACGTTTGACTATCGCACAAAGCCTACTGTATTCTAACATTCCCCTTGCACCTACAAGGAACTAAGCAATAAGATAATTTGTACAAATGTTTAGCTTAACTAATACGAAGAAGTTATAGAAATAAAAGTTTATAAGAATGGTTAGTACAAGAGTAGAGAAAGTCATGTGAGTGCAATACATCAGATTTTTTTATATGTTAAGCGTGCAAAGAGAACGGAATCTCAAAGCTTAAAAAGAGTAGGCTATCGCTCAAAGCTTACGGCATTCCCATACTCCCCTTGCACCTACAAGGAAGTAAACAATAAGATAATTTCTACAAGCGCTTATCTCAACTAACATGAAGAAGGTATAGGAATAAGAGTTTGTAAGAGTTGTTAGTACAAGAGTAGAGAAAGTCATGTGAGTGCAACACATCAGATTTTTTTTATGTATTTTCCTCAAACCTTTCCTAAGCATATTTTTATGTACTTATGTTGCTCGAAATAAAACTTTTACTGAAATGCTTTATTACACATTTCTTTGTAGCTAGAAAGTGGGTAGAGGAAGCCGAATCCATAATAAAATTTTTAAAATCTAGACCTGAATAGCAACAGCTGTTTAAAAATGAAGCATTGAAAAATTGAAACCAACAACAACGCATATCTCGAAATTCTGACATTGTTTGAAAGTCTTGGTTTAAAAGGATGCTTAAATCCGTTTATATGCATAATCATAAATGCTTACTGCTATTTTCAAAAGTCAACATTCTGTTAAATAGGCTTGTTATTGTGCACTTTTACACTTGAGTGTAAAGTACATCTTTAGGGATGAGAAGTAAACTGCCTGCACCCGTTAAGTAGTGACGAGTTCTGGCCGCCTATAGGAAGGGTACTCTCATCTCATCCTTCCCCCCCGGGGTCTAACAACAAGCCATCGGTTGACGTGCTGGCATCCCTACCGTAACAGACAAGGCAAGACAAGATGCGGTTAATGGATAAATGTAATTTTCTAGAAAACGGTACATAATAATGGCTGAAAATGCATGTGAAGCAGAATTTCCAAGCAGATAGCAAGATGCATAGCACAAAATAGTTCCTTTAGCCTTGATCTGCAAGTATTTGCTCCAAATATGTCACACAGTCCGTGCTGTGACATTGAAGTAAGCAGGTTTACTGCTTTTATTTGCTCCAATGCTTTTACTCCAGAGAAAACAGACAGAATTACGTATTTCGCTGCATTTTTTGCTGTGCTATTTTAAATGCCCGATTATCTCTCATGAAAAATTTAATTACATGATTATACGCTAACCTAAATGTTTGGTTACTGAAAGCAGCAAACAGTAGCTGCATATTTTAAATTCTGATTGAACGAAAAGTCTGATTTTCTCTGACTCAGTACCTATATAGTGACTGATTTGTAAACCATATATTATAGTATGAATCTATGCTCTCTGCCGTAGGAAATAAAAGAGAAAATCGAGGGGAAAAAAGGTAAAAGAAAAATTTTAGAAAAAAAATTTTTGTCTTGTTTTGCACAATTTTCCTTTGCCTTTTTTACGTTCTCTACCATTATAGCGGGTAGGGGAAGTATTGTACTCCACACAAAAATTCGATAGATTTCCCGGAAATACATATTTTCGGACTCTCTAAAAAGCACTTTTAGAAAAACGTGTGTTTGTGTATGTGTGTGTGTGTGTGCGCGCGCGCGTCTATGTGTGTGTGAGCAGCATAAATCAAAAATGAAAAGTCTGTTGAGTACCAAATTTGGTGTTTGAGTTTAACACCTTCCAAGGATCTGACACAAGAATTTTTAAGAAAACCACCTCTCCCCACACTATCCTTTACAAAGAACATTTTTCGAAAATTTTGATTTTCTAAATATGTCTCTAAGGATTGTGATTAAAATACCATGTGTTAAAGCTACTCGTATTTTCACAAAAAATAAAATATATATGTTAAATTCTCTGGAAATGTCCTCAGAAGTCCTCTTCATTTTTGGATGATTTTTGCATAACTGGTAAACCGGAAGAGATAGGCAAAATCTTACTGCAGAAAAACCTGCAGATCTCTTTAAACGACACAATTTATGTTAAATATATATTTATTTATTCTTTTATTGTTTATGTATATATTTCTTTTCATTATTTCTGCAGTGGACCATTTCCGATGTTACTTGTATGTTTGAATTTTCCCAAATGGGAAATCGTTATTCTTTTCTTTTTTTTTTTTTTTTTTTTTTTTTTTTTAAACCTCTTGGCCTTGCAAAGAGAATGGAATTTAAAAACCACACATCGCGGCCAGCTATAAATGAAAATATAAAATACAATATATTCCATGAGCATTTAGCTACCACACATGTTAAGTGATCCAAATTACACGGACTTATCCTACTTGCATTTGTCAAATTAAACAAAATCATCCACGCATACTACCAATAAGGAATTCTAAAAAATAGGTAGGCGAAGGTTTTATTTAACTACTCTATTATTTAATTGGTCTATAATTACTCTAAGTTGTAGATATTGAGAGTAGAACATACAAGACCAGGAATTCACTGACGCAACATTGATGTTTTCCATTGCTTTAATTTTCAGTCAGGCGTTACTTAGGATGACAGCACGAAAAACGATGCGCATCTGTTTGAGTGGAATAATGCAATCAAAACGTGCCAAGCCCATTACCGTTATACGTTGTCCAGAAGAAGCATTAGCTAACAGTTTAAGCACTTAAGTACCTTTCAAGATTTAACGATGTTGACTTGAAATTCTATTATTTCGATAAAGTAGCCGGGCTCTTCAGAACCAGTAAGCATAAATAAAACCAGGAATACAAGAAATAACTGCATAATGTTTATGAGTTTGCCAACTCTTCGTTAATTCCGAATGCTACTGAACTATGTATTTGGATAAATGGGAATATTGAGCTAAAATGCTATATAAATAAGAAATATATTGCAATTCACTGACTATGAAAATGCAAAAAATAAAACGAAAACATATTAATGGAATGTTTGCTTAAGTACAACAAAACGTTGAACAGTTGCATGAAAGAAAGCGCGAAAAGAATTATTTCCCCCAGGAGGTTGGTAAACGTTTAAATTTTGTCACCACTGACCAAACATTGTAAATAGAGTTGAAGATTTAAATGAAAGTTAAAAAATAAATAAATTGAAATATCCCATTTTTCGAATTGTAAGGATATATATGGCTGAAAATGTTATGAATATGTATGACTACAAACACGTTGCATCCTACATTTCATCCATTTTCCTCTGATAGTTTATAATTTCTGATTTTTTTTTATTTCTTTTACATTTTTTGTTACGTCAGTAGAACTGTCCCTCGTGGCTCCTTCAGTGCAATTTCAAAATGTACGCTTAGATACATGGACGTCGTGAAGGGGGGGGGGGGCAAAGGATACCGTGACCCGCCCCCTTGGAAATTAAAGAATGTAATGTGCAATCAGTTACTAATAGATAATTAGATTAATTTTGGTATAAAAAATAATTTTTATTTAGCACAAACTAATACGGTTATCTTCAACAAATACTATAACTCGTATCTTTTACAAATTTTGACAACAAAATACTGAATTAATCTTGTTTGTTTGAAAACTTCCATTATGCGACGCACCCCCCCCCCTCCCACCCGAAAAAATGTCCGCCGACGCTCATGCTTAGATGCATCAGGCATTAAAACCTAGGACAATTGTTAATTTTTATGTCTCTGTAAAAAAGTGTAGCAAATTTTATCAGTGCAATACAAAAAATGCCCCGCAAGGAACGTTTTAAGGAAGAAAATTACTGAAAATATCGATTGTGACAAAACAGCGTTTAAGAATTTGAATGCGTAGCTCAGATTAAAGTGCATGCGACATTTAATACTGCAGTAGGGCATTTACAAATGACGCCCGGAGGCAAACATGCATTTTTTGCACCCACCAATGTCTAAATTATTTTATAGAATTAAACTTTAAAAAATCTGATGTACTCACATGACCTTCTCTACTCTGGTACTAACCATTCTTACAAACCCTTGTTCCCATATCTTCGCATTAGTTGAGATAAACGTTTACATGTTTATCTTCCTGTAGGTACAAGAAGAGTATGGAACGATAGTGAAATGTTTTAAAGCTTTCAAATTCCGTCCTCTTTGCACTGTTAACATATGAAAAAATGAATAACGATGTTCCATTTGACAGAAGTATAAGTTCCACAAAACTCACACAAATAACAAGGGATATCTCCGAAATGGTTCAATCGACAAAAAAATTTACTTGGACATAAATTGTGTATTTTAGCAAGATGTACATTTTTTGTAAAGTAAGATTTGTTCTATCTCTTAGTCTTAGGGTTTGCCAGTTATGCAAAAGGCATTAAGAGTAAACAGAATCTCGATAACATGAAGTAGACAGAAAAATAGGATTTGGTAAGAATGATTGTACAAGCTGTATGAAACAAACCACATAGGTAGGGAAATTCATGTGAATGTAACAGATAGGAGTTTTTACTGCGTGTTTATTGCTAAAAGTAACTTTGGATGTTTCTCTCTCCTAGTAAATGGAAGAGACTCGTCGTTTTTGTGCAGTAACCAACATCGAATCAATCAATGTCTTATAACACTTTTGTAATCCATCTTCTTCATTGGAAATTAAAAAGTTATACTCTATCGCCTCTCATAGGAAAACACTTTTGACGTAAACCGAAAACCGCACCCAGGTGTAAAAATGAGGAAAAAACAATGTAAATGCATGCGCTTTACCTTGGAAAATAATTTATTGTATGTTCCCCTTTTACTTTCTCTACTACGTATAGATAACATATGTTATGTGTGTGTGTGTGTGTGTGTGTGTGTGTGTGTGTGTGTGTGTGTGTGTGTTATAATAACATATGTTTAAGATATTTTTATGACAAAAGTATATTTTGGATTTTCTCACTATACCTAAGTAGTCCTGTTTGCTCTAGAGGTAGAGGTAGACAAATACTTACTGTACAAAAAATTTATATCTTGCTAAAACACACATTTTATATCCAAATAAATTTTTTTAAATATCTATAAATTAAAAGACAAAATCAAAACAAATAAAAAGAAATGGACAGAACATTTAATGAGGATGAGTGAAGAAAGGATACCTAAGAGGACCTATCTATATAATCCAAGAGGAGCACGAGATGTGATGACTTCGCCGGAACGGGCTGCATAGCCTAAACCATGTAGAAGAAAAAGAAAAGTGAACCATTTCGGAGATATTCCTCATTTGTATAAATTTTGGAGAACTTATATTTCTGTCAAATGGAACATCGCTGTTCATTTTTACTTTCTCTGCTAGTAATAGTAGGGGAAGTATTGTATTCCACCCAAATAATCGATGTCGAGATTTCACCAGGAATATAATTTTGAGGTACCCTGAATCCAAAAAAGAATTTTTAGTAAAAGGTCAGTGTCTGTGTCTGTGTGTCTGTCAGTCTGTGGACAGCAAAACTCAAAATGAAAAGTCGGTTAAAAGTCAAAGCTTGTATTTAATTTAATGTCTTTTTCAAGGATGCGACACGAAGTTTTTGAAGAAAATTGCTCCATCCTATACTACCCTATACACGAAAAAGTTTTCAAAAATTTTGATTTTCTTGAAAATTATTAACGATTTTGATTAAAATGCCATATGCTCGACATATTTTAATGACAAATGAAATGCATATTTTCAATTTTTTGCTATAGTGCATGAAGTCCTATTTACTCTGAATGACTTTTGCATAGCTCGTAAACCGTAAGAATTAGACAAAATCTAAATGTACAAAAAATGTAGAGCTTGGTAAAGCACACAATTTATGTCCAAATAATTTTTTTTGTAGAGTGAACCATTTCGGAGATATTCCTTGTTATTGGTATGAGTTTTGGAAAACTTATAGATACTTTCGTCAAATAGAACATTAATTTTTTATATGTTAACCGTGCCAAGAGAACGAAATATGAACACTTTAAAAGAGTTGAATATCGCTCAAAGCCTATAGTATTCCCATTATTCCCCTTGTACTTACAAGGAAATAAGCAATAAGATAATTTCTGCAAATGTTTATCTCAACTAACACGAAGAAGATAGAAGAATAAGAGTTTGTAAGAATGGTTAATACAAGAGCAGAGAAAGTAATGTGAGTGCATCACATCAATTTTTTCTACTACTAAGGAAGCTAGAGAAATGCCATTCAAACATTTCTGCAACTTGCTCTGTGATCATACGAACACAAAATATGTTTTCAAAATGAGGTACTTTTTGCGTGTCAATAGAATGAAAAGTAAAAACCATAATTGCTACGCTCACATGACTTTCTCTACTCTTGTACAAATTATTCTTACAAACGTTTCTTCTACTGTCTACTTCATGTTAATCGAAATAAACATTTGAAGAGATCATGTTATTATTGGCATTTTCCTTGTAGGTGAAAGGGAAATATGGGAATACAGTAGGCTTTGAGTTGAGACAGCATTTTGTGTAAGCCCCCTGAAATAATTCCGTTAGAATATAGGCTGACTTCTTTTGTTCATTGTTCTACAACCAAGAAGGAGGAATGGACTCAGATCGATAATGTGACGACAAAAATATTAATTATATATTATAAAGTGAAAAATAATTGTAAAATGATGCGATTCTCATAAAAGAGACTGTATCGCAAGTGACAATAATTGAAATCAATTATTTGCAGTAAGTTTCGTAAGGAATGTTGACTTGTTATAATTGTTGACTGTGCCTAACAATTTCTTTTTTTTTTTTTTTTTCATTAGCGTCAAATTCCGTCACTGTTTAGCAGAAAATTTGTAAAAGTGATTCATAGGAATGCTGACGATTTTTGAGTGCTAATAAATGTTTAAGATATTCTTGGAAGTAATAATGGTTCTTTTATCAACATATATGTCGGTCTGGGTGGCTCAGTTGGTTAGACGCTGGCCTACTGATCCCAAGGTCGCGGGTTCAAACCCGGCCCAGGTCGATGGTTTTTAAGTGTGCTTAAAAACGACAGCTCCATGTCAGTAGATTTACTGGCATGTAAAAGAACTCCTGCGGGACAAAATTCCGGCACACCGGCGACGCTGATGTGATCCTGGCAATTGACAGCGTCGTTAAACAACAAAATAATTTTAAAATAATTTTTTTTATCAATATATCAGTACCATCCCTGTGATAATATTAAAATAATCGTAAAGCTCTCCGACTGATGCTAGGCCGCTAGGAGTAAAACTACGTTAAGGCTCACACAAATACCTCATCACATATTTTCACTTCAACAAAGGATTATAAAAGCCAGTTATTAATAAAGAATTATGTTCCAAAGCGATGGTCAATTCTTGTGATGGCCTTGAAAATCTGTTCTCTTAGCATGGCCAAGAAGGGAAAAAAATTAATAATTTGCTCACAATTGCAAAATGTAGACAATTTACAACGAATATCTCCGAAATGGTTCACTCTATAAAAAATGTATCAGATATAAATCCTGTATTGTAATAAGATCTACAATTTTTGTGTAATAAGACTCGTCAATCTCTTGCAGTCTACTAGATATGCAAAAGGCACCCAAATACAGAAGGCTGCTGAAGACATTCTCAGAAAATTCAAGATACAAACTTCATTTGTCAAAAAAATATCTTAAACACGTGGTATTTTAATCAAAATCGTTAGGGCCAAGGCTTACCGCCCGACCGCTGTGTCCCCCATCTCTGCCCACTACAGGCAGAATGTGGGTTGCAGTACTGAAGGGTGGGACGTGGTGTCTCGAACCTTCCCGGACAGTTAAGCGGCCTTCATAGAAATTTATGTATAAGTAATGGAATATTCAAGATAATAAAACCTGATCTCTCGTACATGTCAAAAAAGATACATTAAATTGGGTGTTTTAACGAGACCTATTTCTTACAGTTTACCAGTAGTTATCAAAGTTATACAAAACTCTCCCACGATAATTCCATAGGTTATTGGCAGAAAATTCAAGTTATAACACATATGTTAAACATATGCAGTTTTAATCAAAATCGTTGCAGATATTTTTGAGAAAATCGGGAATAATGAAACTTGTTCCGTTTATGGTAGTTTGGGGTAGGCGGACTTCCTTGAAAACTCTTCGTGTCTCATCCTTGGAAGAGCAACAAAACTGGTAAAGGACAAGTTTTAAACAAACATTTAAATTTTAAAAATAGATTTGCATATTCATTGCAATATCAGTCGAAGCTGGTATATTATACGAATTGCATTTTGACAGAAGACTATCGCATCAACCTCCTCTCTGTGCCGAAGCACCTGTAACATATTGAAATCAAACTTGCAGGTATTTACCATCAATATGAAGTGCATGAAATAGGCTTTGTATGGTTAATTTTTTTACAATTACCAGAATAAACCGTAATTGTTACAACTGTATGCTGGAGTGCCCATTCCCCCCCCCCCCCCCCCCCCCAAGGCTATGCATTCCCCTCCCTACAAGCAAACATCTCTCCCCACTTTTCTGAGAAACTATTTAGTTCCTTTTTATGGCACTAGAAAGCTACGCAAGGGGGCTATGTTGTACGTAATACAACTAGTGATAGAAATTCGCAATGCAAGCTTACACAAATAATTGGTAAGTTAAAACTGGTAAAAAAAATCCTAATAGTTATAGCAAAAACTTATTATATTATCAACATATTATGACTACACTATTAAATCTAAACTCCTAAACTTTTGTCTAATCACAGTAATGTTGCTATTTGTCTCTTTGTTACTTTGTGAAATTTGGCAACATATAAATTGATTTGTTTCAATAAAATATAATAATATATAATATAGCTGGCAAAGTATTTGATTACTTGGTACAATGGAATCCCGATAATTCGACCTAATGTGACTGAGAGGCTGTCGAGTTACAGAAATGTCGAGTTTTACGGAATAAGAGATCTGTTATTCACAATTCATTACATAATACTACAAATTACACAAGTACATATTCTAGCACTATATAGGAAACAAAGTATAACATATTCTAAAATTAATTGCGTATTAATATGTTCCTCTTTGTCCGGTCTCTTTAACACAAGCAATTTAATTTCCATTGTCATGTTACTTGTTTTTTCTTCTCTTTCGATATTTTCACTGGCACTACACAGCTCAATACAACACTAACAATAAGTTTAAAATCTTGGAAGCTGCACTGTAACCTGAAATATGTAACTCAAATTTCAGCTTACCACGTACACAGGTATTTTTTACATGTGGCGAACGATCTTGCTTGAATGTGCAGGAGTGACATCGTGCAAATTGATGTAATATCTCTGTTTACTTCCTTGAAATAAATACGACACTGCCGATAATGCGAGCGGGCACTGTACTTCGTCATGCATGGTTCGCGGAAATCGGAAATATAACCTAACACCCTTATGCTCTTATAAATACAAAACTGAACTTGATCACTACCCACTTCACAATTGTCACGTCTAAAAATAACTTTGCACTGGGTAAAGCAATAAACCTTCAAGCCTTCCAAACAAGTGTCTGTGCTATGTATCCACATTATTAGCGGCAAGCGTTTGGTTTCGGACAATGGTCTGCTGACTGCATATTTACGAGTGCTCAGACGAGATATCGAAGGCCAATACGCGGTCAGCACTTTCGTTACTGTGAGGGAGAATGCGGTAGGTTATATACGTGTACTAATTAAAATGTACCTGCCAATACTATTCATACCGTATAGTAGATAAAAATTTATTACACTCAAGTTTAACGATAAAACATTAAAAAAACATTAACATAGAAAAAGTTGTCGGCGGCTCCGTGGTTGAGTAGTAAGACCTGTCACCCATCGCATTATTGTCGGCACTACCGCAAAGGAGCCGAAGGAAAGAGACAGAGAATGGCCGCATTATTGGGGCGCTTGCCGAAAGAGAGAAAAGGATAGAGGCTTCTGGAATCTTCTGCTTTGTATTTCACCGCAATAACTGAACTTTCCAGAATAGTGCCTGGGAGATATAAATAGCGGTAAAGTGCGACAGACAGTGGACAGACGCATGTGAAGCGTTGAGTAGTCGTGCCGACGGAAAGAAGAGACGTATGCGAAGCGTTGAGGAGTCGTGCCGACGGAGAAGGGACAGTTTTGTGACGAATTTGGAGCCGTGCTGTTAGTGAATCGGAAAAGACTTTCTTGCTGTTGCAACGAGTGTAAAAAGTTACTGTTTACGGAAATAAAAGTGTTTCTTTATCTAGACTACATCTGTCTTCTTTACTTTACACCAACCAAAGTCACACTGGTGTCAGAAGTGGGATCCGTCGAATTGCTTCTAGTTTCGTTACATCGTCGTTAGAAGTTGCAACGTTAGAACCAAGATGGAGGGAGATTCGGAAACCAGGATGATGGCAATGATGAAAGAATTATTCGCCGAAATGAAGACGGCAAACGACAACCTCGCTGCCAAAATGAAGACGAGAAACGACAACCTCGTTGCCGAGCTGAAAGAGAAGAAGACGGAGCTATCGGCAAAAATTGACGGCGAACTGACTGGCGTGACGGAAGACGTGGAACAACTCGGCGAACTGACTGGCGTGACGGAAGACGTGGAAGAACTCGGCGAAAAGGTGGAAGACCTCTGCCAGCATGTGGACGTCGTGGAGGACCACGGGGAACGTCTTGGCGCCCTGGTAGTAAGAGATGACGAGAGCGTCAAAGTACTGGATGCCAGGGGCAGACGGAATAGCGCGGAGCCGGGGAGGGAGCACCTAGTGGCCGAGGCGACAGTTGCGCCCGTTTCAGATGATATGAGGGAAGACGTGGAACAACTCGGCGAACTGATTGGCATGACGGAAGACGTGGAACAACTCGGCGAACTGATTGGCGTGACGGAAGACGTGGAACAACTCGGCGAACTGACTGGCGTGACGGAAGACATGGAAGAACTCGGCGAAAAGGTGGAAGACCTCTGCCAGCATGTGGACGTCGTGGAGGACGACGGGGAACGTCTTGGCGCCCTGGTAGTAAGAGTTGACGAGAGTGTCAAAGTACTGGATGCCAGGGGCAGACGGAATAGCGCGGACCCGGGGAGGGAGCACCTAGTGGCCGAGGCGACAGTTGCGCCCGTTTCAGATAACGAAAGTGTACGTCTCGGGGAAGACAAAGGGGCAGTTCAGGGACGTCGTCGAGGATCCCCTGGAGGAGTGTGTCGGGTACGTAACCAACCAGGATATGACACGGAGGACGATCAGCAGGGAAGCGCACAAGCAAACGAGCAACACGCGAGAACCGACTTGGCGTGGGACATGGGGTGACCGTCGGAGCCATCCAATCACCTGACGCATAGTGCCATGAACGGAAGAATGACGGACATCATCGTGGACGGCAGGATACAGGAGAGGCCGTGCCGAGCACGAGTGAACACGAGTGCAGCGGTGGACGTGACTCGCGCGGATGTGGCGGGGGTTGTTGCCGGACCCATCGGAAGCAAGGTGGCTGCGAAGGTGCGCCAGAGAGGTCGGCGGACATGGTACTCAGTGAACCGTTTCCAAGTGCGCAGGATGGCCCGTCAACACACCAGGAAGAAGGGCAACTGGACGAGGGACCGTCAAGACCGGCGGTACTGTTGCAAAATTTCGAAGCAGGATGGCATACATCGTCCTACCCGGACCAAGGGACACTATCCAACAGCGATACCTAGGATCGTGCCTCCTGGAGAAGAGGTTCGATGAGTTAGTCCACCGGGGCGCAAGGGAGATGCCGCAGTGATAGTGCTGGTCGGGACGACCAACTCTGAGGAGGGAGCAGTGTCACCCATCGCATTATTGTCGGCACTACCGCAAAGGAGCCGAAGGAAAGAGACAGAGAATGGCCGCATTGTTGGGGCGCTTGCCGAAAGAGAGAAAAGGATAGAGGCTTCTGGAATCTTCTGCTTTGTATTTCACCGCAATAACTGAACTTTCCAGAATAGTGCCTGGGAGATATAAATAGCGGTAAAGTGCGACAGACAGTGGACAGACGTATGTGAAGCGTTGAGTAGTCGTGCCGACGGAAAGAAGAGACGTATGCGAAGCGTTGAGGAGTCGTGCCGACGGAGAAGGGACAGTTTTGTGACGAATTTGGAGCCGTGCTGTTAGTGAATCGGAAAAGACTTTCTTGCTGTTGCAACGAGTGTAAAAAGTTACTGTTTACGGAAATAAAAGTGTTTCTTTATCTAGACTACATCTGTCGTCTTTACTTTACACCAACCAAAGTTCGCCTACCACCTAGACGGCCCGGGTTCGATCCCAGGGACCCGCATCCGGTATTCGTGGTGGACGAAGCGGCGTCTGTGCGGGTTTTCTCCGGGTTCTCCGGTTTCCCCCACTATTCATTCCACCAATTGCTCCATTATCACCTTTCCAATCATCGATTTCGCCTGCATTTCATATCATTCTCTTCTTCACTATCATACCTGGTGCTTGGCTGACCACCCACTTCCAGGTCTTCACCCTAGTTACCTGCAGGAGTTGATAACAAACATACAAACATGTGGCGAAACCAGAATACACACTGGGCAAATGTATTCAATATTGTTCAACTATCTCTTTTTCCTTTCACGATAGATGAATTTATTATTGGACTTTTTTATTATTCACATTTGAATCTACCATCACACGAAATCTGCGCACTCATAGGCGTAATATCCTGTATATTAAGTGTAATAATCCTATACGCTCTGGACATTTATATACTGCCCAGAGTGCCGGTTCAATCAAAATTCTTCAAGCACTCTTAAGTGACACTGTGTTAAGAAATGACCTAGCATAGATTTTCACAAATCTGTGTTTCCTCTGTAATTCCATAAAGAAACTGGAATAAAAAAGAATGCCTTTGACAGAAGCAGTTCAAGTAACTCAGGATATGCATAGTTTTTTTGCTACTGCAGCACAAACCTTAAAAAAGAAAGTTCAAGGAAATATTCGAAAATAATAGTGCATTTAACATTATGTATAAAATTTCAAATGTGCTGGATGGGCAACATGAAATAATTGATGTATGAGTGACATTCAGCGTTAATAATTATGCTACTCTTTCTTCTTGTGACGTGGAGCGATCGTTTTCGAAATTCAAGACACTTCTTCATGACAATCGTCAATCTTTCGGTCCGATAAAAAATCTGAGGAAGCATTGGTCATATACAGTAGTTGATCACTTCTAGGAATAATATTTGATGAATACTATGTAGAATTGTAGATTTATATTGGCTCAGTAATTCAGATCTTATTATATATTAATCCCTAGGGTGTCTCGTCTGTGCAGAGGTTACCCTTCATTCGCACGGCCGCTGCGTCCTCCAGCCGCAGCCGAGGCCACGGAGAAGTGCAGGTTGGGGGTGGTGGAGGTCAGCACGCCGACTCCCCCGGCCATACCTTTCTAAAAAAATATATATATTTTGTTCTTTAACGACGCTGTCAATTGCCAGGATCACATCAGCGTCGCCGGAATTTTGTCCCGCAGGAGTTCTTTAACATGCCAGTAAATCTACTGACATGGAGCTGTCGTTTTTAAGCACACTTAAAAACCATCGGTCTGGGCCGGATTTGAACCCGCGACCTTGGGATCAGTAGGCCAGCGTACCTTTCTATCTCCCTCTCCCAGCGGGGGAAAAATTCCCATGTCGGTACCGGGGATCGAACCCGGGTACTCCGCGCCAGAGGCAGTCGCGCTACCAACTGCACTACGGAGACGGTCCATTCAGATCTTAAAAAAAATTATTTCAGCACATAGAAAATAAATATTTCGCAATTTTTAGCACCTAAAAATCCAAACCCTATTCATCAGTTTTCCTTATCTGCGTCTTCATTGAGGTTTGATAAGGAACTACTGCACATTTCATAAGAACCTGAATGGAAAACTAACTCTATTAGCCACTAATTATGTGGCGGTATGCCAGTAAAATGAAATCTCGCAAGACATAACAAGGAAGTAATTGTTTGGCAGCAGAAAAAGCTGTTTCCAAGCAAGTTGCAATTTAAAGGTTAAGCGTTTATTAAGAGCCATGTGCACTACGACAACACGATACCTGCAAGTTATCTCAACGATTTCTTGTAAAAGTTAAGAATGTAGTATACAATTCCTAACCTTATTAGGAAATACTGTCATTACATTATCTCGATAAGATTATACAGGTAAGATTAGATATAAGCATAAGGACAGACATTGTCTTGCAATGAGATAAACACAAGATGTCTTACCAAGAAGTTGTTCTTCGTTAATCAATGAACGCGTCAATAAAATATATCGTGAGAGATTATGCAAGAATTTATGACTTCAGCCTCTTGATGTTAGGAAGTACTTAGCAATAACAATCTAAAGAATTTAACTGACGCAGCCATTAAAATAGTAATTTCCAAATCAGCCTGCAGAGTGGTTATCCTTCGGCGATGGTCTTGAATTGTAAACTAGTGCAATGTCACTGTAGTTTCAGATTTAAAATATGAACCATTATTTATATTCTAACTAGTAACAGTTTAGTTTTGACAGCCTTTTTAATTTTTCTACTAGGTATAGTAAGAAAGAGAAGTATTGTTTTCGACCCAGAAAATTGTTGTCGAGATTTCACCGGAAGAACATGTTTTGAGGCCCCTGAACGCATAAAAGGGCATTTATAGAAAATGCACTGCTGTGTATATTGTGTGTGTATGTGTGTGTGTGTGTGTGTGTGTGTGTGTGTGTGTGTGTGTGTGTGTGTGTGTGTGTGTGAACAGCATAATTCATAAACGAGAAGTCGGTTGAAAACCAAGGTTGGTATTTAAGTTCAATATTGTGACTTTGGTGGGTGTAAAGTAAAGAAGACAGATGTAGTCGAGATAAAGAAACACTTTTATTTCCGTAAACAGTAACTTTGTACACTTGTTGCAACAGGAAGAAAGTCTTTACCGATTCACCAACAGCACGGCTCCGAATTCGTAACACAAAAACTGTCCCTTCTCACACTTTACCGCTATTTATATCTCCCAGGCACTATTCTGGAAACTTCAGGAAAGTTCAGTTATTATTGCGGTCAAATACAAAGCAGACAATTCCAGAAGTCTCTATCCCTTTCTCTCTTTCGGCAAGCGCCCAACAATGCGGCCATTCTCTGTCTCTTCCCTTCGGCTCCTTTGCGGTAGTGCCGACAATAATACGATGGGCGACACTGCTCCCTCCTCAAGGCTGGTCGTCCCGAACAGCACCATCGTAACGGGCTAGACGATCCAGGTGTACCACTAGCATCTTCCCTCGGGGCACCTTCTGGATGCGGTAGACTACGTCGTTGATCCTCTTTACCACTCGGTACGGTCCTTGCCACGGTTGTTGAAGTTTTGGGCAGCGTCCCTTGGTCCGGGTAGGGCGGTACAACCAGACCATGTAACCTTGCTGGAATCCTCGGCTGTTGGCTTGCCTGTCGTACCGGGTCTTCATGCGGTCGCTCGCCATCTGGATGTTCTGACGAGCCATCTCGTGCATGTCGTGGAGATGGTCTACTAGATTCTCCACATACTCGGTTGCCGGCTGTTTCGCTTCCGGGGGGCTCCCAAAAGCCAGGTCACAAGGGAGGCGTAGCTCTCGGCCGAACATTAGGCTTGCTGGTGTCATCCCGGTGGTGTCGTGTGTCGACGAACGGTAGGCCAGCAAGAACAGTGGTACCTTGAGGTCCCAGTCTCGCTGATGGCTGGCCACGACATTCTTCAGGTGCTCCTCTAGGGTCTTGATGTATCTCTCGACCATGCCGTCCGACTGTGGATGTAGGGGTGTTGTGCGGGTCTTGTTCATCCCAAGTCTTTCCAATGCCTCCTTCATTAGGTGCGACTCAAAATTGGTGCCCTGGTCGCTGTGGAGTTCTAACGGGACCCCAAAACGGCAGAACAGCTGTTCCACGAGGCAGTCTGTAATCGTCTTCGCCTCTTGGTTCGGAATGGCATACACCTCCGGCCACTTGGTGAAGTAGTCCACAGCTACCATCAGGTACTTGTTGCCTCGATCGGACACTGGGAATGGTCCAGCTATGTCGACGGCGATGCGTTCGAAGGGCGCTCCGACGTTGTACTGCTACATGCGACCCCGGCTCCTAGTCGGGACTCGCCGCGCACACGTGACATTGACGGCACCAGTTCTCAGCGTCTGCTCGGAGCCTCAGCCAGTAGTAGCGCTGTCGGAGTTTGTCGATCGTCCGGTTTGCTCCTAGGTGTCCACTCGAGGTACCGGCGTGCACTTCCTCCAAGACTTCCGGGACCTTACTTCGGGGAAGTACCAACTGCTCTTTCTGGGTCTTCCCATCAGGTGATTCCCATACCCGGAACAGCACGCCCTCTTTGGTCTTCAACGAGTCCCATTGGGCCCAGTACGACTTGTATGTAGCGCTTCTGGGTGCGATGTCGTCCCAGGTTGGTCTCGTCCCTGCCTGCACTTCTCTCAAGAGTGGCCCCAAGTCGGCGTCCGCCAGCTGCTCCCTCCTCAGGCCCGCGCTATCCCATCCATCCGCAGGCACTGCCGTGACCACTCTGACAGCTACGGTACGCTCCTTCTCTTCCACTCTTGCACATTGGCCGCACTCTTCTGGGCAGGGTCTTCGGGACATGGCGTCTGCGTTGCCGTGGCTCTTCCCTCTGCGATGTTCGGAGGTGAAGTCGTACTCCTGCAACCTCTGGACCCAACGGGCTGTCTGGCCCTCCAGGTTTCTAAAGCTAAGTAGCCAGGTTAGGGCGGAGTGGTCTGTCCTCAAATGGAATGGCTGACCGTACAGGTACTTGTGGAAGTACTCCAAGGTCTTCACTACCGCCAGTAGCTCTCGTCGGGTGACACAGTACTTCTTCTCTGCCTTGGACAACGTCTTGCTGTAGTAGGCTATCACCCGCTCGTGGCCGTTCTGGACTTGGGATAGGACGCCTCCAATGCAATGGTCGCTGCCGTCGGTGTCCACAATGAAGGCGTCGCCTGGTTGTGGGAATCCCAAAATAGGAGCACTGCAGAGCGTCCTCTTCAGCTGCCGGAAAGCGCCTTCGGCGTCCTCCGTCCACATATAACATCGATGTTCTTCCATCAGGCGAGTGAGGGGTTTGGCGATGCTGGAGAAACCCTTATGAAGCGGCGGTAATAACTGCACAATCCAAGGAAACTGCGCAGTTCTCGCTTATCCTTTGGGTGAGGCCAATCTCTCACGGCCTGTGTCTTCTCCGGATCCGTGGCCACTCCGGTTGGTGAGACTATGTGGCCCAAGTAGTTGACTTCCCTGCGGAAGAGCTGGCACTTCTTGGCGTTCAGCTTCAATCCGGTCGCCTGCAGTCTCTGTAGCACCTTGCTCAGTTTGTCAAGATGGTCTTCGAATGTCTTGCCGACGATGATGATGTCGTCCAGGTATAACAGGCAGGCGTCATAAGTCAATCCTCTCATTACTGACTCCATGAGGCGTTGGAAGGTAGCTGGTGCGTTGCAGAGACCAAAGGGCATAACTGTGAACTGCCAAAGCCCTTGGCCTGTCGAGAATGCGGTCTTCTCCTTGTCTCTCGGGTGGGTCTAGAGCCACCTGCCAGTAACCCGATTTCAGGTCCAGGGTTGAGAACCACTGCGCACCAGCAAGCGTGTCCAGGGTGTCGTCAATCCGGGGTAAGGGGAAGCAGTCCTTCCTGGTGACAGCGTGGCTGCTCCAGTGTCAACAAGCACGCGGCACGGCTTCCCTCTCACCCAACCGTCCGCGATGAGGCTGTCATCCATCAGTCGGCTGACGGCGCGCAGTGTCACTCGAGGGAATGATGGTGATGGCGCCGACGTACCCCTCGCCACGCCGGCCATTACTCGTTTTTCCGGCTGCTCTTCTTGGTGCCGGCAGTCTCTCATCAGGTATCCCGGCTGGCCACACCCCCAACACACGCCACCTGGTCTTCGTCGGCGTCCCTGGACTGGTCTGCGGTCTTCATCGTAGCGGACACTCCTTGTCTTCGAGGTCGGGGTAGCCGTCACTTTGGCCGCTTCCATCCTTAATGCGGCCGTTAGTGCCTCGTGGATGGTCTTGTAGTCGCCGAGCATCAGGCGTTGACGTATCTCGGCATCGCGTACCCCG
Organism: Tenodera sinensis; assembly: GCA_030765045.1. Taxonomy (NCBI): domain Eukaryota; kingdom Metazoa; phylum Arthropoda; class Insecta; order Mantodea; family Mantidae; genus Tenodera; species Tenodera sinensis. The sequence goes on along the minus strand of CM060971.1, from coordinate 45,934,131 downwards.
TCGACGAAGGTATAAGCGGCTTCTCGGGATACGAATTCGGAGGGGAGGTCGACCAAGGCTTTGCTGGCCAGCTGTTCGATTGCCAGGGCGAACTCCTACAGCGTCTCCACTGGCAGTTGCATCCTAGATTTCAGTTGGCTGCGGTAGGCTGCGGCTAAGCGGTGGTTTCCGAACCGGTTCTCCAGGGCCTCCCAGATGTCCTTGGGCGCCGCCGCTGTCTGGACTGCGTTCAGCACTTCTGCGGCTCGTCCCTGGAGGCTGGCTATCAGCTGCGCGGCCTCTTCTTCTGGCGACCATTTGTTGTGCTTGGCCACTGTGTCGAATTGACGGCGGAAGACCTCAAACGTTGACGTGCCATCGTACTTCGGTGGTTTGAAGCGCGTCGTTGTTGTGTCGCGTGCTGGAGCCTCGGCCTTGTAGTTCTTGAGCTTTTCACTAAGCATCCCTTCCACCATTGCATTTAGCTTCTTGGCGCTACCGTCGACCCTGTCTTCGAGAACGCTAAGCCGTTCCCCGACATTCTCCAGGGCGTCAACGCGTTGGCCGAGGTCCTCCATCTTTCCACCGGGCTCTTCCACCTTTCTACCGAACTCTTTCACATCCTTCCTTACGCCAGCCAGTTGCTCGTCAATTTTCGCCGATAGCTCCGTCTTCATCTCTTTCAGCTCGGCAGCGAGGTTGTCGTTTGCCGCCTTCATCTCTGCTTTCAGCTCTTGTAAAAAGCTCACCAATGTAGCCTCCATCGTCGTGTCCCGCTTCTGACACCAGTGTGACTTTGGTGGGTGTAAAGTAAAGAAGACAGATGTAGTCGAGATAAAGAAACACTTTTATTTCCGTAAATAGTAACTTCGTACACTCGTTGCAACAGCAAGAAAGTCTTTACCGATTCACCAACAGCACGGCTCCGAATTCGTAACACAAGAACTGTTCCTTCTCACACTTTACCGCTATTTATATCTCCCAGGCACTGTTCTGGAAACTTCAGGAAAGTTCAGTTATTATTGCGGTCAAATACAAAGCAGACAATTCCAGAAGTCTCTATCCCTTTCTCTCTTTCGGCAAGCGCCCAACAATGCGGCCATTCTCTGTCTCTTCCCTTCGGCTCCTTTGCGGTAGTGCCGACAATAATGCGATGGGCGACAATATATTTCAAGGATTCGACAGAAACATTTTGAAGAAAATCCCTCCACCCTAAACTGCCCTTTACATGGAACATTTTTTGAAAATTTTTATTTTCTCCCAATGGCTCCAACAACTTTGATTAAAATCCATATGTTTGAGATATTTCTATGGCAAATTAAATGTATACCTATTTTGAATTTTCTGGCTATAGACCACATAGTCCTGTTTACTCTGGATGACTTTTGCATCACTGGTAAACCGTAAGAGATAGACTAAATCTTGCTATGCAAAAAATGTAGAACTTGCTAAAACACATATGTCCAAATAAGTTTTTCTGTAGAGTGAACCATTTCGGAGATATTCCTTGTTATTTGTGTTAGTTTTTCATTACTTACATTTTCCGCAAATGGAAGATAGTTATTCATTTTTATATCTTAGCCGTGCAAGAGAACGGAATTTGAAAGCTTTAAAAGATTTGACTATCACGCAAAGCCTACTGTATTCCCATATTCCCTTTTACCTACAAGGAAATAAGCAATAAGATAATTTTATCTGGACTAACATGAAGAAGATACAGGAATAAGAGTTTGTAAGAATAGTTAGTACAGTTGGTACAAGTGTAGAGAAAGTCATGTGACTGCAACACATCAGATTTCTTTGTGTGTGTGTGTGTGTGTGTGTGTGTGTGTGTGTGTGTGTGTGTGTGTGTGTGTGTGTGTGTGTGTGTGTGTGTGTGTGTGTGTGTAATGAATACTTTTAGAGACATTCCTTATTATTTGTCTGAATTTTCCATTGCATATTACATTCTCAAATGGGAACGCGTTATTCGTTTTTTCTATCTCATTGGCATAAAAGGAAACGGAATTTCAAAGTCATCATATAGCGACTAACTCTTAGAACATTTGTTACTATACGTAGCAAAGTAAGTAAAATGTAAATGCTTGTGTGTATGTGTGTATGGCTGTAATCCACAAACAAAGGCAATGTTTTCTTAGCACATTATATTCCATACATTCTAAAAATTTCAGCTTGATCCATGAATATTTAATGGAATAAGGTTTACCATAACATGGAAATTGTTATATGTAGAAAAAATATCTCAAGTTTTGCAGTACATACAGCTATTGTAGGTACTGCAAGCGTCTAAATTATTTGAAATACACCAATTTCCACATAGACATGTTGAGGACAATATTTCTTCCAAACGGTGTTTTCTGAAGAAACAAAGTCACATATTTTGGCATTTTGGTGCCCTTAATGCATTTTAATGGCTGTTACACTCAACTCATAACATTATTTGTATGTACTAGGATGGTCCTTATTTTCAGAATTTCCTATTTCTTCACGCACATTCCCTAGCTTTTTCCAACTTGTTTTAAGAAGAATTTTAATACCTATTTTGTTGAAATTGAACAAGAGGAACCCGTTCCACAATGGCAGAGAAGTTGCGTTATTTTGCTTATTCCGGCTTATGCATGTGCTCGACTGCTGCCATACTGTCCACCTTCAGTTGAGCCTCGGTTTCCTTTGGGTAATGTTACAAATGTTTATTTACATCATGGTCAATAGATTAAGAAGTACTGACACAGTTATTTATTTAGTATGCGAAGTTACGCACCAGATCGGTGTACATAAATTATCATATAATCAACAGATTATGAAACTTACAGATCTGTATTTAGAGTGGCGCAATTTGCAAACAAACAAAGAAGTGGTTATAAGAAGACGAGCACTCATAACTCTAAATAATTTGTTGGATGTTGTACATCCTAATCCTTTGAATATGATCAAAATAGAAGAGGATAACTCTTTCTATTATACCAATGAGAGCCTGGCCGTAGAGGTTATCTAGGAGGTGTTGACTGGAGTTGGCGACGAAGATTAGAGTAATGAACGAGGAAGTAAGGAAGATGAAAGGTGTTAACAGTGTTTTTGGAAATTATTAATGATGCATCTGAAGAAACAACTGAAGTGAGTGACTCTGATGCAATTAATTTCTTCCAAAAATTACTGATTGAATCTGATGACTGATTGAATTGTGTATCATGTTTCTGGGGGTAACTGTGGACTTCAGTCTAAAAGTAAGACCGCCTGGAGCCTTGCATCACGCAAGATGGATCGCCAAAAGAGTTCATTCACTGAACATGTTCCTCTTTCGTTCTCAGCTGTTTCTCACTGTTAGCGAAATGGATGGACTGAACATCTGTTTGTGGTGAAACTATATGAAAAATTGTGGTTTCTGAGTTCATCAGCAATCGGCGCACGTTGTAGTGAGTAGTTGCTTTTTAAAATAATTAAAACTACACCAAAAGGAAATGCAACGGTTTATTTTGAGTGTTCTAAATAAATTTTGTCAGCACTTATGGTATTTAAATGAAGAGATTTTATGTTGTCACTGTTGACAACTTTAACAATGACAAAATAGGTATTGTTAGAAATTGAAACCTTGGGGACCAAAAGAAGGTGCACTGTTTTACCCGTTGCAGTTACATATATTTTGGATAAGTTTTCTTTGGCCTATTATAGTTGTATAAATTTAAATTTAGCACGTTTGCACATGCTATTCATAACGTATAAACATATTTACAAACAGGCTGAGCTTTCAATCTCTGTATTATTTCAGACAATGGAAACGAGGAGTTATATCAGTCAAGAGTTCGGGCATGTTGAAGAAGTTGAGTTCAGATTTAGAGTATTTAAATAAGGATCCAATTTATTGGGACTATCGCCACGGAGACTGTGGTAGGTCTTAAAGTGGTAAATGATACGGTGGATCGAGGAGTGAAGCTAATACAAGAATTCAATGGACTAATAACGGCCAATGGACAACAAAAACAACTCATTTTGCTAAGTGTGCAAGATCAGCGAAGACAATACCTAGACTAAAAAAAGAAACACTGAAAATAAAATCGTGTTAGAACTACTATTCAAGTTGCATTCCCACATTTTCTATGCTCTATTACATACTAATACTTAAATTTCTTTCATTTAACAATATTAAGAATATTTACAATATGTATTGCTTGGTTTCAACTGTTTATACCATTAGAAAAATACAAACACTTTTTCAGCAGTTCAACTTATTTAGATATTTATGTCCATTGCGGCACGGGTTAGTAATAATTAATTTTAATGAAATTTGGCACACTATCAAAACAAGTTATAAGTAAAAAAATCTGATGTGTTGCACTCACACGACTTTCTCTATCCTTGTACTAACCATTCTTACAAACTCTTATTCCCATATCTTCTTCGTGTTAGTTAAGATAAACATTTGTACAAATTGTATTATTGTTTATTTCCTTGTAGGTGCAAGGGGAATGTTAGAATACAGTAGGCTTGTGCGACAGTCAAATGTTTTAAAGCCATAAGATTCTGTTGTCTCTGCACACTTAACATATAAAAAAATGAACAACATTGATCCATTTCACGAAACCTGTTTTCCGAAACTCACACACATAACAAGGAATATCTCTGAAGTGGTTCGCCTTACAAGAAAATGTATTGAGACAAATTGTGTATTTTAGCAGGATCTACATGTTTTGTATAGTATGATTTGGTGTATAACGGTTTACCAGTTATGCAAAAGTCGTCCAGAGCAAATACGACTACAGGAACTATAACCAGAAAATTCAAGATATGCATTTCATTTGTCATAAAATATCTCAAACATATGACATTTTAATCAAAATCGTTAGAGCCATTTGAAGAAAAGAAAAATTTTCGAAAAATGTTCCATATAAAGGGTAGTTTAGGGTGGGGCTATTTTCTTCAAACTCTTCGTGTCGCATCCTTGAAAGACATTAAACTTAAATACCAACTTTGGTTTTTAACCGACTTTTCGTTTTTGAGTTACGCTGTCCACAGACTGACACCCAGACAAACACGCACCTTTTCTAAAAATGCTCCTTTTTTTATCCAGGGGACCTCAAAACATATATTTCCGGTGAAATCTCGACATGGAATTTTTGGGTGGAATACAATACTTCCTCTACTTATTATTGGAGAAAGTATAAATAGAAGGATGTGCGCTCAAAGCACGACATTTTTAGTTAAACCCCTATTAAGGACCACCCTGGTATGTTTATTGCTGGCTTCTATTTAAAACCAAATGCGTATTCGACACACTAGAAGGCGCGTGTTGTATCGTTTACAACATTCAACAACTCGTTAGCTATAAGAACGCACTATGCCACCTGATAAAATTAAACAAATAGTAACATTAAACAAAGTATTTGAAACGTTGTCGAGTAAGCATCAACAAACGAATGCATTGCACCCGTTACGCAATAGCTCAAGTTTAAAACATCGATACAGCATAAACACTGCTGATGTATTGTTTACAACAGCGGCTTGCTGGAAGGTTAAAGCAATACGATTTGGTTTGGATTTTAGGGCCTTAGCTATAACTTTAAGTACTTATTGTTCTTGACTAGACTCCAGATTTTAATGAGTTAAAGAACATAAAAATGACCTTAAAATGATGGCTTTATGAACTTAAGAGTGCATAAAAATTGTCCAAAAGAACAAAGAATGACGTAAAAATTAGCTTCGTTTATTGATGTCCTTGTGCATTTCATCACTTCTATTTTATCACTGAATACGAGTTACAATTCGTTACAAAGAGTATTCGTAAGTTTTAAAACTGAAGGACTGTCTGTAGGACTGACCCATTTCACTTCATTAATTGTTTCATTCATCGTTCATCCCGTAGGTTCTTTCAGGGTCCCAAGTCTCAGCGAAGACCTCAGATGCAGGTTTGTAAAAAAACTGTCCGTCCCTCGATGTTGGTGGGTTCCGTGGGAAGGGGGGGCGGGCGGCGTCTGAGAGCGTTGGACTCAGCGCTGAGGCATACAGAATATCTCGCGCAGTCGTTAAACTTGGCAAACCTTAAGGACCTCTGCAAATGTCTATACCGTTAGTCTGGATCAGACCGCCCGGTGTCTCCCCTCACCTTATCCTTCCTCCCGGGGATGCTCACTTGGGGCATAGCTTCAATAAGTGCAGCTTCAGCGCTTAACCCCCTCCGTGTCTCTCCTTTTCCTATTGGCTCCCGAATTTTGGAGGGCGATGAATTTTTTCGATTGTGAAAATGCCTAGCATAACTTCCTTCGGAAGGGAAGTAAAGCAGGTGGTCCCTTGGATTTAAACCACGTAAAAGCATGATAAAGAGGCATCTGAGGAAAACTAAGCTGTCTTTCACATCCTCTATAGAATAAGACGCTGAGAACCATCCAGTTAAAGAGTGTCCATCTTTCTAAAAACTCTATTAAATTTAATCTCCACATACAACGGAATTCACCTGCTGCTTTAATTTCTTATTCTTGAATGTAGATGGATTTATGGGGGGATATATGGGGGATGGAGTAAAATGGACTTAGTATTAAGATTTTGTAAAATAATTTAGGGAGTTCCTAATAATACAGCAAATGAAGCAGCTTTAATAGAGTTGGGAAGCGTATACAGGTGTGAGAGGACTACTGATGGAGAGTATTGAAATATTTATTTCCAGTTACCAGATGGTTACCAGATACCGACATAGTGAAAATATGCCTCATATGTCAAGAAGAAAATAGGCGTAATATACCTAACAGCTGGCTGAGGAAAATTAGGGAACAATTAGTCAGAATGAGTTAGTAGATTGGTGGGTTAGAATTGTTTTTTGGGGAAAGGGTTTTGGAGGGAAGTGAGAACGACAATGGAGGATATGGATAGACAAATTCTATTTGCTCAAATGAGGGATATTGTTGTAGTGTTTAACGCCCACTTTTACTACTACGGCACCGCAGGCGATGACACTGATGGTACATGAAGATGGAGCACCGGTGGAATGAGATGGCGGGGGAAACCGGAGTACCCGGAGAAAACCCGCCCTGACGCCGCTTCGTCCACCACGAATACCACATGCGGGTCCCTGGGATCGAACCCGGTCAAATGAGGGATAAAAGTACAGTGAGGCACTACAGGAAAATCAAAGATGACTTAGATAACCATAAGTACTTGTCAGCTTGTTCAAAAAAATTAAAGAGAAGGTTAGGTAGGTTTAGTTTAAGAGTTTGGAAACGAAGGGCAATGAACGGAGAGGCTATTCCGGGAATGTGGAGAGAAAGGAGAAGAAATTAATTTTATATTTTATTGTGTGAAGGCACAAACATTTAGAGGAAAGATCTAATAAGTAGGACATGGTTAGTTAGAAATAAAGAAATTGTAATAGATTATCTAAGACAGGAATTAGACACGTAAATTAGGGAAGTTTTTATGCAAGTTTAGGAGGAAATGGAGATGGTCGGTTGAAAAATATAGAACTTAGATTTAGGATAGATGACAAAAAATCTGATGTGTTGCACTCACATGACTTTCTCTACTCTTGTACTAACCATTCTTACAAACTCTTATTCCTATATCTTCTTCGTATTAGTTAAGATAACATTTTTACAACGTATCTTATTGCTTATTTCCTTGTAGGTGCAAGGGGAATGTTAGAATACATTAGGCTTTGTGCGATAGTCAAATGTTTTAAAGCTTTGAGATTCTGTTGTCTTTGCACACTTGACATATAAAAAAATGAACAACGATAATCCATTTGACGAAAGTTTTTTTTTTTCCGAAACTCACACACATAACAAGGAATATCTCCGAAATGGTTCACCCTACAAGAAGATTTATTCGTACATAAATTGTGTATTTTAGCAGGATCTACATTTTTTGTATAGTATGATTTGGTCTATCTCTAACGGTTTACCATTTATGCAAAAGTCGTCTAGAGTAAATACGACTACAGGGGCTATAGCCAGAAAATTCAAGATATACATTTCATTTGTCATAAAAATATCTCAAACATATGACATTTTAATCAAAATCGTTAGAGCAATTTTCAAGAAAATCAAAATTTTCGAACAATTTTCCATGTAAAGGGTAGTTTAGCGTGGGGCTATTTTCTTCAAAATCTTCGTATTGCATCCTTGAATGACAATAAACTTAAATACCAACTTTGGTTTTTAACTAACTTTTCGTTTTTGAGTTATGCTGTCCACAGAGTGACACGACACACACACGGACCTTTTTCTAAAAATGCTTTTTTTGGATTCAGGGGGCTTCAAAACATATATTTCTGGTGAAATCTCGACATCGAATTTTTGGGTGGAATACAATACTTCCCCTACTTACCAGTAGAGAAAGTAAAAATGAAAGAGAAGGGTTAGCTAGGTTTAGTTTAGGAGTTTGGAAACGCAGGGCAATGAAAGGAGAGCCTATTCCGGGAATGGGCCCAATCTGTGGAGAGAGGGGAAATGAAATTAATTTCATATTTTATTGTGTGAAGGCACAAACATTTAGAGGAAAGATCTAATAATTAGGACATGGTTAGTTAGAAATAAAGAAGTTGTAATTACTTTTCTGAGACAGAAATCAAACACGTAAATTAGGGAAGTTTTTATGCAAGTTTAGGAGGAAATGGAGATGGTCGGTTGAAAAATATAGAACTTAGATTTAGGTTAGGTGACAAAAAATGACTTTAGTAGGACTTGGCTAGCTAATTACGGTTAAGGCCAGATTACAATTAAGGTGATTTGGTATAATACCAGGTAATGGATATTTTGTATTTTAAGAACTTTAAGAACTTTATGTAATTGGATATGACTGGCAAAGAGCCTGGGCTGAAGGCATTAGTCATATTCATAACTGTAATAACTTAGCACTAATAAATAAAATAGTAAAGTCTTATTCAAGGATCCATATGATTTATTACACTTTACATCTTTCTGTTTGGAAGGAGTTTGATCCTGCCCTTTTAGAAATATGGCAACGTGTCGCGTCGCACATGTGACATTTTATGTTTTATATTGAAATCTTTGGCGTTGAGGGTTAAAACAGCTTTGATTCTCATCTTTTTCCTCGACTGTGCTTTGTATTAAGTTAGAGCTGAACAGAAAACATTCCAAATCTCAGATTCGTTAAAAAAAACATAAATCTGAAGTTATAGGTTAAATCTATTTCCATTTTCTTGCATATTTCTAAACCGACATGTTACATGACACAATATGTGTGTCTTTAGCTATTTAATGCAAATATCTAACAATTATATGCTTTTTTACTCTAGTACTAACCAATAATAATCATTTTCTTTAAATGAAAATATTGTGTTCCACTAAAGAAGGAAGTGTAAACGACGCACTCCCCTCACAAACAGCTGCGTAGCTGAAGAAATAGCACAGGCGTTGTTCGCTCTGACTCATGCGATAAACAAAGCTGTGCAAACAGCGCGGTGGTCCAACCACGTGTTCCATGGGTATAAAAACCACTCCGAACCACTTTACATGCACCCTTTTTGTACATTTATTGCACCCACATTACTGCTCAAGTGCGTGAGTAATGAAAAGCGAGATTAAGTTATGTGTGAAGCTTAAGAACGCCTTTAATAATCCACAAACATTATGGAAAAATCAGGAAAATATACAGACGGAATATCGATATTAAATTATTTGATTTGAATATGTAACTACATTCGTTCGCCTATCATCCGAAAATCCCAAGCTCCCTAGTGTCGTCCTTCCATATTCTTGATATCTTGTTGGAATCTTTTATGCCGATACCCCACGGTCCAACTTTTGGGTCCAAAGCATTGTGTATAACAAAAATGCATTATGAGACAACGAGAGTCGGATACAATTTTGTTGTGTACAATTTCTATCCTATTATTTGTATCCAACCTGTTAGTAAACAATGCAGTTGAGTTACATCTCATTTTTTCATCCAACAACTTGAAAACAGCCAATCAGAGTCAGTAACGTAGCAATATGGCGGACTGCGCAGGCAACATGTAGTCAGCTGTTGTGTATGTATGGCTCGTGGCACTTTTAATGGGATGGGCATTTTAATAAAACGTTTAATTTTTTTGGAAGATTCATTAACTATTTGTCGTGACCATTAACATATATTACTGAGGTGATTATTGCATATCTATATTTCATAAATAACAAGAAATCCAGTTATGTTTAAATTTTGCATCGTATGAAATGAGTTTAAATCTCCTGTCCATCCATACTAAGTTAAAACCATTACAAGTGTTCCTTAGCTCTTTCGTGCTTGTCTCATATTTGTGTCCTGGTGTGTAATTTTGCCTTCAACACGATGTAAAAGGTTGAGAAATAAATCTTGGCCAATTCGTAGAAAATTGCTATAGTTTTCCGGGTCCTCTAACCTCAATTCATTTTGTAGTGGACCCAATATACCTCGGTCCGTGTCCTGCTCTCTTCTCTGTAACCATGACAATGTATTTTATTTCTAATACATCTTTTGTTCCTACTGAGACTCGTGAAAATATATCCCAAACCTATACCTACTTGATATAGCAATCGTTAAATTAATATTTGCGTCCGCCATGTTTATTTCTCACGCATGCTACGTTAACTGTCTTTTGTATTGGACCAAAATGAATCATAGTGTGACAGACACTATCTCTTTTGTGTACAATTCCATTAGATACAAAATGTTTGGTCAACAAAGTTGCACCGTGGGACACTGGCTTTACCCTGTTCCTAACTTACCCCACCCAGATTTTGAGGAGAAATGTCAGTGCGATTTTTAAAGAATGTAACTTCAAACTCACATTTTGAATTTCGTCATCATGTTCTCAACTATGTCGATCTACTCTGGGCTACGATTGTTTCCCACGAAGTTTTGAACCACACACTTACAGACGTTCGTTCCACGGCATTCATTGAATGAAGGAAATCTTCATCTAGCTACCGGGACCAATGAACATGCCCTCTTTCAATTTAGCATTTACAAGTTGGGGAACTTTTAACATAGATATCTAAAACAATTGTCACAACGCCTTGACATGACATACTACTTCATTATACACAGTTGGATGTACAGAGGTGGCAAAAGTATTTTGTCTCAACTAGAGAGTCACACTCAATATTTTTGTCCCCTGGAACCAATTCCAACCATCGGAACCACTGCTGTTTCTCCTAATGTTTGTCATGAACCCGACAGAAGCAGAGGAGTTTGGTATATGCTGATTGTTGTCCTAGAATCATACCTAACACTTTCAAATCATCACACACCATCAAATTGTGATCTTCATAATGAATACCAATTTGTACAAAAGCCTTGGGTGATACGATGTTCTAAGTATCACTTTCGAAAAAAGTTTTTGTGACCTTGCAATTTGCTGCATTGTCTAATGTTTTCTGGGACAGTAACCACTACTCTTGAAGTGGGTAGAAGAGCAGAAACAAGTGGTCCACTTGGAGGCCATATTTCTTAACTGGTAGCACTGCAGCAAGAGTAAAGTGGAAACAAGAGTGCATGCATATACATATACATAGTGCAGTCTGTTTCCGAATATGGGACTGGAAGCTAGCTCGCAGTAGGTAATTGCCGAGAAGAAAGGTAAAAGTAGCACGAGAGGAACTTGCCCAGCCGCATCACGGAATGTCCAGCAACCGTTACCTGACAACCGGTCGGTCCATCCTTCCTTCATCTTCATTCCAAGGCGTACACAATTTCCACAAGTCACATCTATTTCGGTACACCACACATGTAGCCAATTTATATTAAGGATGTTGAAATAACATGTTCTGTAGAAATCATAAACTAGGCGTCCAACAAGCCCTTGATCCTAAAAAGTTCTGAATTGATGTGTTGGGATCACTGCTTTCCCCTCATCAGTAGTTTAAGAATTTGTATGTATTTATGCATAAAACATTCAATGACATTAAAATTTAGTTTAAACGGTTGGTACATTTTCACAATGCCCATAGTCCATGAAATATGACGAATTAAGAAAATCATGGAGGTATCAAAATAGTAGGATTGACTACTACTGAGATATTTATTGTTTACTGGTTTATTATATTTAATTTTATGAGTGCGATTGTAATGTTGATCCAAACATTAACTTCGGAAAGACGACTTATGCTGATAGCTTTCCTATAAGTTAACTGAGTTTAATGATGAACAAACGTATGTTTAAAAGCAAAAGTAAATTATGTTCCTTTTTTTCTTCTTCTTTACCTAACTATCCTCCCCTTATGTAGGACTGACACCTCCTAGGACTTACAAGCCTGTATCTAGGGTCAGACGCCTGACGGGGAGCACAGGAACCTATGGACCGGACAGAGTGAAGACCTGGAAGCGGATGGTCAACCAAGCATAGATATGAAATGCATTCGAAATGGATGGTTGGAGAGGTGAAGTGCAATTGGTGGAATGAGTGGTGGGGGAAACCGGAGAACCCGGAGAAAAACCCGCCCTGACACCGCTTCGTCCACAACAAATACCACATGCATGTCCCTGCGATCGAACCCGGGCCGCCCAGGTGGTAGGCGAACGCTCTAACCAGTCGGCTACTATTAATACATAATATGGAAATTTCGGGAGAAGAAACTAAGGTAATGGCTATGTTAGGAAAAGACAATCTCGGGTAAAGATCGTAATAGGACAAATAATTGAGCAGGTAGACCTTTAAGTAGTTGGTATCAAATATATCAGTAATTGATAGAAAGGCAGAAATGGAAGAAAATATCAAAACATATAATAAAATCAATGGGTGTATAAAAAGAATTTCAGCAGAAGTATGACAAAGGATCTTAAATTAACATTATATAGAAACGATCGTTAAAATATGCATGCGAGACTAAGCTTTCGGAACAATGATTTGGAGTCTTTCAAAGTGTTTCCCAATTTTCCATGTCCTGAAAAGAATAGTGTTAAGATAACATTTGCCTTAAATGTATTGCTTATTAATGAGGTGGTCTTTTGCTGTTGAACAATTTCTGGTAGCAATAAGGAGCGCAAATAAGAGAGCTAGCATTTGGATAAATGATCACTTGTCCAAGTCTTACATTTAACAAACATTTGAAATGTGTGATAGTATCTAGGACAAAGGCTTCTTTTTTCCTATGTCTGTCTCCCTCTCATACATCTAGATCATTTAATTTCCTTCCAATCAAGCTCTTAACATTGAGAACGGATCCTTCGGGTGCCGTTACTGTTTATTGCCTTTACCAAACTGGCTGCTGACACAAATTAATATCCATGTGTGTCTAAAACAATTACGTCAACACTGGGTTGTATGGCTATGGCCATCAGGCCTTAAATTTGTCAATATTCTTAAAATGCTAAATCAACTTGGACAAAATTTAAATATATATATATAAAAAGTGATGTGCTGCACTCACATGACTTTCTCTACTCTTGTACTAACCATTCTTACAAACTCTTATTCCTATATCTTCTTCGTGTTAGTTGAGATAAACATTTGTACAAATTCTCTTATTATTTCCTTGTAGGTACAACGGGAATATGGGAATACAGTAGGCTTTGTGCGATAGTCAAATGTTTTAAAGCTTTGAGATCCCGTTCTCTTTGCGCGCTTAACATATAAAAAATGAACAATGATGTTCCATTTCACGAGTTTTGTTTTCCGAAACTGACACAAACAACATGGAATATCTCCGAAATGGTCCACCCTACAAAAAACTTTATTCGGACATAAATTGTGTGTTTTAGCGAGATCTACGTTTTTTGTATATTAAGAATTTGTCTATCTCTTACGGTTTACGAGTTATTCAGAAGTCATCCAGAGTAAACAAGACCGCATAGGCTATAGCCAGAAGAAACAAAACATGCATTTCATTTATCATACAAATATCTTAAACATACCCTTCCATGTGAAGGTAGTTTAGGGTGGAGCAATTTTCTTCAAAATCTTCGTGTCGCATCCTTGAAAGACATTAAACTTAAATACCAATTTTGGTATTTAACCGTTTTTGAGTTATGCTGTCCACAGACTGACACACACACACAGACACAGACACAGAGACACACACACACACACACACACACACACACACTCACATACACACATACGCACGCGGACCTTTTTCTAAAAATGCTTTTTTTTTGACTCGGAGAGCCTCAAAACATATTTCCGGTGAAATCTCGACATCAAATTTTTGGGTGGAATACAATACTTCCTCTACTTACTATATGTAGTAGAGAAAACAAGAAACTAATGTTTCTGCATAAATGTTTTTATGGAATAAACAACTTAACACAGATATGAAAATAAAAAAGCGTATAACTGACAATATTTACCTACTTCATCTCATCAATATGTCGGCCGAATTCTTTCCGAATGTCAAACATAATGATAAACTCAAGATGCAAGGGCACACTAGAGCTTCTGAGAGCCCAGTCTTGGAGTTTCAGGAATGAATGTTTAATCTTCTTTGTATTGTTTATTTGATCTTTCGGATGTCAGGTTCCTGCAGACTTGACAGACATTCTCATCGGCGTCCCAGAGTTTTTCCCATGGTAGGTCAATTCTAAAACAAAATACCTACATGCTAGACTTAATTATATGCTGTATTCTGCGATGGCATACTTTTGCAGGTCCAAGTTCTCAATAGAGAGCATAGCGTAACTTCAAACATTATGCACCCTTTATGAAAGTAAATAATAAGGAGTTATATGTTTGGTTACTGTTACTATTTATTCTGCAACAACGATTTGAACCCTATTCCACCAAATTGTATGTTATAAATACACATACACAATCAATCAAATAACAAATTAACTTATTACAATTTTTTTCTTTACCTGATTACCCTCCCCTTATGTAGGACTTACACCCCATAGGACTTAGAAGCCAGTGTTTAGGGTCAGACGCCTGTCGGGGAGTACAGGAACCTGTGGACTTGACAAAGTGAAGACCTGGAAGCGGGTGATCAGCCAAGCACCAGGTATGAGATGAACGTACATTATGAAAGACCAAATGGAGTAGAATAGGATAGCCTTTAATGCACTACGAAAAATGTTATATGTTGACCTCACATGACCTTCTGACCTTCTCTACTCTTGTACTAACCATTCTTACACTCTTATTCCTCCATTTTCTTCGTGTTAGTCGAGACAAACATTTTTAGAAATTATTTTATTGCTGATCTTCTTGTAGGTACAAGGGGAACCTGGGAATGCAGTTGGGTTTGATGGATAAGTCAAATCTTTTGAAGCAGGTCGCTATGAAGGCTTTGGAATTCCGTTCTCTTTGCGCGGTTAAGATACTTCTCCTTTTGAATTAAATTATTAAATTATTTTGTTCTTTTAACGACGCTGTCAATTGCCAGGATCACATCAGCGTCGCCGGTGTGCCGGAATTTTGTCCCGCAGGAGTTCTTTAACATGCCAGTAAATCTGCTGACATGGAGCTGTCGTTTTTAAGCACACTTAAAAACCATCGGTCTTGGGCCGGATTTGAACCCGCAACCTTGGGATCAGTAGGCCAGCGTCTAACCAACTGAGCCACCCAGACCGACCTTCTCCTTTTGAGAAAAGTATAAGTATTGCAAAACTCACACAAATAACAAGAATCTATCGGAAATGCTTCATTCTTTATTTTTATATATTAAAAAAACACCATTTCATTTAGATATAAATTGTTTTAACGAGATCTACATGTTTTGTATATTAATTTTTGGCCTATCTTTTATGGTTTACCAGTTATGCAAAAGTCATCATAAGTAAACAGGACTACATAGGCTATAGCTAGAAAATTCAAAATAAAGATTTCATTTGCCATAAAATATCTCAAGCATATGGCATTTTAATCAGAATTGTTACAGCCATTTTCTAGAAAATAAATATTTTCGAAAAATTTCCCATGTAAAGGGTAGTTTAGGATGCAGTAATTTTCTTCAAAATATTCATGGGGCCGCAAAATATATATTTCCTGCAAAACCTCGACATTGAATTTTTGGATGGAATGCAATACTTCCTCTGTTTACTAGACTAGTAAAGAGAGTAAAAAGATGGTCTGTCCCAGGCAGAGGTTTAAATATTTGATTCCAACACGAATAGGGGGAATTTTCAATAAAATCAGTGCAAGAAAGAGAAATGTTTTGTGTTTGCTACACTGAATTAGCAACAGTGTTCCTTTGTTTTACTGCCAGCATATCTTATCTTATATATTTAAACGAGCAATATATATATATATATATATATATATATATATATATATATATATATATATATATATATATCCCGCACAACTTGGAAACGGCTCCTACGATTTCGATCAAATTTTGTATTCAGATAGGGTTTTGCTTTTTAAGTTCATCTATGTAGGTGTAATTCCAGAAAAAAACGCGATTTTACATAAAAAATAACATTTTTTATTCCCGCTTCTGCAGTGCAATTCTTGTATATAGATATATTCCCGGTATTTCAGAAATGCCTCTTAAGATTTGGTTAAATTTTTGTATACAGTGTTTTCTCCACTCACTTTTAGGTAACACATTCACATCTATTTCTCTATACACTCTTCTATAAGCAATTTTCCATAAAAAACCTGATTTTACAAAAAAAAAAAAAAAAAAAAAATATTCATCCACAGTTTTAAAATAAGTCATACCATTTTCTGTATTTTTGAAATAGAAGTACTACTACATTCACACTGTTTTCTCCTCGCACTTTTAGGTAACACATTCACATCTCATTCTCTACTCACTCTTCTACAAAGAAGTCATACAATCTTCCGTATGTCTGAAATAGAAATGCTACATATTACATTCACACTGCTTTCTCCTCTCACTTTTAGGTAACACATTCACATCTATTTCTACTCACTCTTCTATAAATAAGTGATACAATTTTGTGCATGCTTGAAATAGAAATGCTACGTATTACACTCACAGTGTTTTCTCTACTTAAGTACTTTTTGACTCTTAACAATTGCGACAAAAATGATTATTTAGTTAACGTTTTTCCTTTCAGGTTTATCTATCTTCTCCCACAATAAGAAAAAAAAAAAATAAAAGATTTCTCAAAAACAGAGGTGAAAAACGTCGTCCAGGTACTACATATATTTAAACGAGCAATTCTTGTATACAAATATATTCCGCGCAACTTGGAAACGGTTCTAACGATTTAGATCAAATTTTGTATTCAGACAGGGTTTTGCTTATTAAGTTTATCTATATAGGTGCAATTCGTGCAAAAAACGATTTTACACGTAACAGTCACAATTATTCGAAACCTTATTTTGGCCATAATTTCTCTGTTAATGGGCCAATTTAAACAAACAAGCCAGGATATTAAAGGTCTTGTCACGGAAACGGCTCTAACAATTAGGATGAAAATTTATATTTCGTTAACATTTTGCTTTTCAAGTTTATCTAAATAAGTATCTTCTCCCCCCCCCCCCAAAAAAAAACCACGATTTCAAAAAGGGAAAAGAAAAAGAAAAGAAAAGCCGGTCGCTCAGGTACTGACATAAATGTTGGCACTATTGTATTATAATTGACCATTAGTGAAGGCAAAGTCAAATAAAGAATCGAAACTTTTATTCGAATACTATGCTTTAATTCTGTTTCAGTATTCGCTAATAGAAATCACTTTCATTTGAATGTAAGTTCTCGGATATAACGGAATCTCTATTCGAGTAATGTTCTCCAGCTCTCACTATGGGGAGTCGTGGGCAATAATAACACTATTTATATCTTTCGGCTTTATTACCAATTTCATGGGAAAATTTCAATGATTTGCAACAGCTCAAGTAATTGTGTAGCTCAGTTCCAAGAGAGTATCATAGCACAGTACCACATAAGAAGAAATCTGGAACATGAATATATGCAGTAGAAGTTCAGTCACGTGACATTCCCCTTCTTACAATTTCTTTTTGTACATCAGTTATCCAAAAAAATGTTGATAAGGACGATATATGAAATGCTTCATGTAGTTATATAGTAACAAAGGAATGTATATTCATCTCTGTGACAAAAACTAAACCATTTAAATTTGCTCAATTTACTGTCATACAATTTTACAGTTTGAAATTTAATAACAAAAAAGTGACATTACTCCTTTTGCAGTGGATTATCACTTGCAAATAAACCCATCTGGTGACTAGATGAAAACGTTACACACAACTTTTAAATATTCCGTGTCCAGTAGCAAATTGTTTGTCTCTCTCTGTCTCTCTCTCTCTCAACGACAATTCCCTGTGTCATGAAACACTAAAACTACTCGCTAGCAAATGCTTCTCATAGAAGCTACCGCAATTTACTGCAATTGTTACTTTATTATTAATAAATATTTATTATTATTATTATTATTATTATTATTATTATTATTATTATTATTATTATTATTATTATTATTATTATTATTATTATTATTATTATTATTATTATTATTATTATTATTATTATTATTATTATTATTATTATTATTATTATTATTATTATTATTATTATTGTTGTTGTTGTTGTTGTTGTTGTTGTTATTGTTGTTGTTGTGTTGTGTTATGTCTTTGTTTTGGTTTAAGAGCACTTAATTCCCGAGGTCTCCGGCATCTTTCGTGGTTGTGCATGTCACTCGTGTTTATAACTCCCGCAGTAACTGTCTGTAATTTAAGGAAAGATTTTAATCAGGGCTATAGCTATACGATGGCTATTAACAGGTCTTCCAATAACATTGTGCTACTTTTAAGATAACTGTGATGTTTATGAAGTCTCAGAAATCCCATTTTTTTACAATTATAGCAGCTATTGACAAATAACCTTAGAGTGTACTGCTCCACAGCACGTAGACGTCCTTAATAGTTATTTTATGATACAATTGCGAAAAGCAGATTTAATGTAGTGAGTTGATGCGTTTGTGGGACGAAGCGGAATGTAGCAATTCTACGCGCAGAATTAAAATCATTATTAACTTTAGTGGCGTGCAGTAGTTATAGACAGACAGAATAAAAATAATAAGAATAATAATAGTTCAAGCACCATAAGGTATGCAGTTCACAAATGAGAAGAATGCCACCCCGGAGTGAGAGGCCAGGGAAGTTTATTTGTTGTTTATTTGACAATTTGTTTACCTACCCAAGCGGAATCTCGGCGTACCAAACACAACCAGAACGAGTTTAATCGTTTCGTAGACAGTTTTTTACTACTGTGTATGTGCAGTGTCTAGTTTGGTTGACAGTATGTCTGTTTGTATGAAGATAATAGTAAAAGTTTACATAGAGGGTTCCTATAGCCAGTAGGAAAAGTGAGTCAGTGAGTGAGCGAGTGAGTGTTTGTCGGGTTTAAGGGCCCCTCGACAACTTGGTCATTAGGGCCTCAGTAGGAAAAGAGAGTAAGACAATAGAGAAGATGTTGGAAAAAGGAAATTTTCTGTAACACACAATGAATCAATGTTTCTCTGGGCACATTTGATTACCTTGATAAAGTTTTCTACAGAAATAAAATTTAAAGAACTTCCACATGTTTATTTTAAGCAGTTTTTACTATTGTTTAACGAATAGCAATTTGACAATATTACAATTTCAAACAATGAACAAAACTACAAATTTTAATCAGGCCCACTCAAAGATTACTTAATCCCAAGTCCGTGGTAAGTCAAAATTAAGGTGCTATATTTGAACACAGTTTTTATGAGTGCTATAAAGGTAAAATACAGTGTGGTCCATATAAATCTGAACCGCTTTAATCGGCCATAACTTTTGGACACATGTCCGATTTTGGGAGAATATAATACACAATTAGGAGACTACATTGTTCATTGTTCCTCAGAGAAAATGTCGGAATTGTCGTCTACCGGTATACATACATATATGTCTACACTCGTTTTACGATATTCTGTGACGTTCTACGATTGGAGAAGACCAGTCCTTTAATGAAAGTTTGAACTTGAGGAAGTCCATTAAAGGATTGCTATCAGACTTATAATTAATCAATTTGGGTATGGTCGAGCATAAACAAATTTAACATTTCTGTGAGCTTTCAGAGGGAAATTATGACCCATTAAAGTAGTTCAAGTTCAAGACCACCCAGTATATGAAAGCGAGGAGATGTGTATTTTTGATGGTTATATAATGATTTAAGGGATTTTAGATTAAATCAGTTTTCACATGTAAATGGAGACCTATTGAAAACATAGATCGAACTGCGAGTCTGTTAAGGCAGTTTACTTACCAGTGCTTTGAACTTGAATAGTTCTCGATAAGTCAACTTAACCAAGGGTTTATAGTGAGCGTTTAACTCTATGATAGTGTGCTATGAAATAGTTATTACTGACTCTCACAAATACGCAGTTGTTACATTTCATTTACTACTTAGCCAATTGGTAGCAATTTATGTTCTCGGGCTAGTAATTGATCAAACCGACACAGAAAAAAAAATCATAAAGAGCTACAATTTTATGCAAATGAATTATCAATTAGTATCCAATGTTTTTACGGATAAATCTAAGACTATACGACAGCAAGTTTCTATTACCAATTGAACAAATTAGATAGGTCTGTATTTCTGCGGATGCGTTCCCTCTAATTTATATCAGTTTTAATGGGTAAATAAGCTAGGATTAATCTGTAACGAAACTGCAAACTTTGGATAAGAACCTATTAAATAATGACATTAGCTTACCCACACCAATGCTTATTCTTTTAATAAATCTCCATTACAAAAAAGTGATAAATTCACATGATTTTCTCTCCACATTCTTCAGCAAACTAATCTTACGAAAGCTTATTTTTCTATCTAATTCATATTAATCAAGATAAATATTTGTAGAAATGGTTTTATTACATATTTTCTTGTAGGTACAAGGAGAATATGGGAATACAGCAGCCTCAAGCGATAGTCAAATCTTTTAAGAACTGTCGCTATGAGATGGCTTGAAATTCCGTTCTTTTTGCATGACCAAGAGGAAAAAAACTAATGACTTTCCATTTGAGAAAAGTATATTGGAAAATTTAAATCAATAACACAGAATATAAAGCTTGCCTCTGTAGTGTTTGTCTCAGTTTCAAGTGAGTGACTGAGTGAGTAGGTTTTAAGGGCCCGTCGACAGCTAGGTCATTAGGGCCCCATCTCAGTTTCAAGAGGTCCCAAGTTCGCATCTGGACTGGGTTGAATTACCTAGATAAGGTTTTTTTTTTTTTTTTTTTTTTTTTTTTTTTCGCGGTTTTCCCATGTCATGAAAGTTGAATGTCGGGTGGCTCTTAAGTTCTATGAACTCCGGGCTCACTTGAGCATCATCTCGTTCATTTTATTCATTGTCCGACATGACCTAGCAGGTTAAAGGACGTTAAACCTTATAAAAGCAGAATATGTCGGAAATTTTTAACTCCACAAAAAATGTATTTCACATCATTCGCGTGGTTTAACGATATCTACATTTTGTGCGTAGTAAGCTTTTGTTTATCTCTTATGGTTTACTATTTATGCAAAATTCATTCGAATGAAGAGGACTTCTGAAGGCATTCCCACAAAGTTCAAGATATGGGTACATTTCATTTGTCATGAAAATATATTAAACACACGGTATTTTAATCAAAATCGCTAAAGCCATTTTTGAGAAAATCAAAATTCTCCATGCAAATGGTAATTTGGGGTGTGTGATTTTCTCAATAAAATTTTTAGTATTTTGCTGTTAACACACACACACACACACATATGCATACGGCGTATTTCTAAAAATGCTTTTTGAGGAGGTTCAGGGGGCACAAAACATTTTCGGTGAAATCTCGATATTGAATTTTTGGCTGTAATACAATACTTTCCGTGCTTAGTGTACATAGAAAGTAATAAATTCTTGAGTTGTCAACGTTAGTAGAAACTAAAAGAGGTATTTATCGTTCTCGTAACTACTTCATGCATCACAACCTTATTAATGCATAATGTCGAGTCATGATTGCCCCATGTCGTATCTGTAAAGGCAGGCGTAATATCAGCAAAAGTTGGCCAATATGTGAAACATAATGTTCCAAAATATGAGAATACGATAAAATATACGTTTTAACTCCAAAAATGTATCTTAATTGATTTTCATTATGAAAACAATAATATGGATGAACAATATAACATGACAATTTCTACATATAAAGAAAACAAAAATCATGGCATTCAAAGGGCATTAACCAATTAAGAACAAAAATAGTCCTTGAAAATAATGCAAACAGAGGAACAAGAAATGTAGGACGCCCAAGGAAGAGCTGGACAAAGGAAGACGAAACAGGGCAATTTGCCTAATCCATTGAGTGTAGAAGTAGAAGAAGAAGAAGAAGAAGAAGAAGAAGAAGAAGAAGAAGAAGAAGAAGAAGAAGAAGTAGAAGAGGAACGAGGAGAATATTTACTGATCTTTGCCTTATTCAGAATGTGTTACTGGAACGTATATTTGTTTCCAAGTTCAGAATTACTGTTGCTGAGTGACTAATTCTGTCGTGACCGGTACTCAGGTTTGGGAAATGACCGCATCCTCCCTGGCAGTCATTTACCATAACAGAACCGGGTTCGATGTTGTCCCGTGTGACCTCATGGAATTTGCAGCAACCCGGCAAGGCACTGATGCAGAAAATCTCATCCATTTATTATGTCTTTCCATGACTGCAAGTTTTTATACCTGTTCAGACTTCCGCACATTTCTCGTGAAGTAATCCAAGAAAAAGGGCAACCGTAAATTTAATATTTTACTGTATCAGCGACAGAAGCCAATAAATAAATGACTTACCAAGAAGAAGACTAAAATAGGCAGCTTCTGTAGGGTCAGCGTGCCAGTTTCTCAGCACAAAAGTCCGGTAAATGTTTCCTGTTGATGGAGGGATCTTCATAGATTATGAAAAAATATGAATACAGGAATGATGCGAGTTCCTGGACAAATTCATGTGCATCCATTATTTATTATGTACTTGTATACAAAGTGATCCCTCTATCTGTTAAATTAATCTCAACCTCGCAATTATTCCTACTTAAGCAATATGCTTAGTTACACACAAATTGCGGAAATAGCAATTACGATGGATTAGAAAACAGAAAATTCACTAACTTTAAAGGATGTCATCAATAACATATTTAACAAAATATAATATATGCAACAGTGAATATTTCCAAAACAGTTACTTCATGCTAAGAAAATAATATTTGGACATAAGTTATGTATTTAAATGAAGTTTACATTTTACAATTAGTAAATTGTACAAGGTCATGCAAAATTCAATAATTATTATGAATAAGGCTTAACAAGCTATTCATAAAAAAAAAATCTGATGTGTTGCACTCACATGACTTTCTCTACTCTTGTACTAACCATTCTTACAAACTCTTATTCCTCTATCTTCATCGTGTTAGTTGAGATAAACTTTTTTTTCAAATTATCTTGCTCCTTATTTCCTTGTAGGTGCAAGGGGAATATGCGAATACAATAGCCTTTGAGCGATAGTCAAATCTTTTAAAACTTTCAAATTCTGTTCTCTTTGCACGCCTAACATAAAAAAAAATGAATAACGATGTTCCACTTGACAGAAGTAGAAGTTCTCCAAAACTCACACAAATAAGAAGGCATTTCTCCTATATGGTTCACTCTATAAAAGATTTCTTTAGAATAAATTGCGCAATACGGTTTACGGTTTACCAGTTATGCGAAAGTCATTCAGAGTAAATAGGACTACATGAGCTATAGCCAGAAAATTCAAGATATACATTTCATTTCTCATAAAAATATCTCAAACATATGAGATTTTAATGAAAATCGTTAGAGCTATTCTCAAGAAAATCAAAATTGTACAAAAATGTTCCATGCAAAGGGCAGTTTAGGGTGGAGAAATTTTCTTTAAAATCTTCGTGTCACAACCTTGAAAGACATTAAACTTAAATACCAACTTTGGATTTTAACCTACTTTTCGTTTTTGAGTTGTGCTGTCCCCAGGCTGACACACACACACACGCGCGCGCGCGCGCGCGCGGGCCTTTTTCTAAAATTCTTTTTTTTATTCAGGGGGGCTCAAAACCTATCTCCGGTGAAATCTCGACATCGAATTTTAGGGTGGAATACAATACATCCTCTACGTAGCAGAGAAAGTAAAAGTGCAATATGTATGTTCAATGTATTACATTAGTACCTCAAATGCAGAATATTTTAATTAAAACGTTTGAGAAAATAAAAGAGATTATAATTTTGCGAAAGTTTGGAATGAGAATTTTCTTGAAAAACTTCACTTGGCGTGTTAAATTTTGTCTGGCTCAAAATTATAAAGGTTGGTATTTATTCTATGGAAATAGTGGCGGCAAGACTAAGAGAAATATACACAATTGCACAGGGCAAGAATGAATTCAGGAAGTGGCTGAAAAAATCTGACGCCTACAATAATAGAGAAAGAATCATTCTATTTATTACTTTTTCGTCTTTTTTTTTTTCCTTTCTTTTTTGTGCGCCTCGAATCTGTAAATATCTGGAAGCTGACTTTCCATTTTTGTAGAATTGCATTAGTTTGTTGATTATTTCCTACAGCCTAACAACAAAGTCCTATGGCGACAAGTTGTGCCTTTGCTTTATCAGGATCTTAATCGCTATGGTTATTTATGGTAGAATAGTAAATACTTCGCTACAAAATGTTATACTTTGTTCAGAGTCTTTTGAGACAGTTGAAGTGGGAGACACAACCTTCCACTGTCTCAAAAGACTGAACGAAGTATAGAATGTGTATTGCAATGCAATATATAGAAAATTATTACCAGTGACATCATATGGTTTACACTAACAAGTTTGCAATCTTTGAAGAATTTAAATAATGATGGCGATTTGTTTGGTTTATCTAAGATCTCCAGGAATTTGTGGGCGAACCTGTCATTGGAGTAGCGGCCAAATTCGGTTATGGTGTGTCTGACCGTCAGTCTTTTGTTACATGTTCACAAAATAAGAGATTCTTGTCATCAAAATAGATAATTCGTATGTTAATTTTGCGTGACCAGTTCTTAATTTGGAGAGCAAGATACAGTGATACCGGTTGAGATCTTTGTATGTACGCTGAGATACTGTATGGAGCTTCATTGCAGGTAATTTTCTGTTCAAATTGTTCTAAAACCAGGTGCATTTTCTGTTATATCATTTTTCCTTAATGCACAACGCCGTGTTTTCGTGTGGAATAATGGACTAAATTGGTAGCTCTTCTATTGCTTTCTGTGCATATTTATCTGCTCTTTCGTTTCCCTATTCTTTGGAATTACTTCATTACATTCAAGTAGGTACGTACGTAAATTGCATACATTTTGGATTTTGTGATCGTTTGACTATTTGAGAAGAGATTTTGAAGGGAAATGCTGGTACTGCTGGAATCTGAGTAAATCATGTATTTGTTGTTTTTGTTGTAGTTAATTACTTACAATGTTTTTAACTGCAGATTGTTCACTTGACAACCTGTCTTATGAGTTGAATTTCTATTTTCTCTATTACGTACTTAGAGGAAGTATTGTATTCTACCCAAAAATTCGCTACGTTTTGAGACTCCCTGAATTTAAAAAAAAGAATAGAAAAATGTATGTGTGTATGTGTCTGTCTGAGTAGCATAACTCAAAAACGAAACGAAAGTTATCATCATCATCATCTTTATTATTATTATTATTATTATTATTATTATTATTATTATTATTATTATTATTATTATTATTATTATTATTATTAATTATTATTATTATTATTGTCGTCGTCATCGTCCTCGTCCTCGTCATCGTCGTCATCATCATCATCATCATCATTATTATTATTATTATTATTATTATTATTATTATTATTATTATTATTATTATTATTATCATCATCATCATCGTCGTCGTCGTCGTCCTCGTCCTCGTCCTCGTCCTCGTCATCGTCATCGTCATCGTCATCATCATCATCATCATCATCATCATTATCATTATTATTATTATTATTATTATTATTATTATTATTATTATTATTATTATTGTCGTCGTCATCATCGTCCTCGTCCTCGTCATCATCATCATCATTATTATTATTATTATTATTATTATTATTATTATTATTATTATTATTATTATTATTATTATTATTATTATTATTATTATTATTATTATTATTATTATTATTATTATTATTATTATTATTATTATTATTATTAATTTGTTTAAGATAAGAAGAGCGGGCATCTACGAGCCTATGCACCGCGACCAGAATAACTATTGTGCTCTCTTCCTTTGAATAGTCAAGATCTTAGTCTCCTTCGCAAAGTTTACAAGTTTCTTGGCATTTATTCCACGAAATTTATGCAATTGCATGGTTTCATTATTTGACTCTAAAGATTGTAAGGACATCACAATCACATAATAGATCGAGAAACAGTCTCATCCTCTTACCTAGACCTTCTACATTTCGGATCAACTGCTTTACCAATTTTGTAGAGATGTCCTTATAACTGACAGTGTCCTGTTAATAGTCCTACTGTGTGTTTGAGAGTAGTTGCACTAATTTTGAATGGTTCGTCTGTGCTACTGTTGTATTTAACTTATGAATACCTGTGCCCCACTGGGCATTCCCAGCACTCTATGTGTTTTTCCTTATCCACTTCCGAATTACTCCACGTTCAATAGGGCTGTCCGAATCTAGGTTCAGGACCTAATAAAGTGAATCTTTGTCCCTTTCATTGCCACATTTTCCTCTATACCCCAGCACCCATATCAATTGTATTAAATTCTGCAGCGCCGGTACCATTAGGGTCTCCAGACACTCCCAAGAGAGTCCTTAAATCTGATTAGCCTTCCTTCAAAAGCTTTTAAGGCTACTTGATTGTCGGAAAGTATAGTAATATGTCTCTATTTATAATCCTTATTAATACTTTCCCATATACAAGCCAATATGGGGTTCTGCTTGAAAAACAGTAGCATATTGATCGAGGCTGAAAAATAATTTCTTGCCGCAGCCAAAAACCCTGCTCCACTTCTTCATTAGTTTTAGATCCATCAGTAAACCAAGTCGGTCCCTTTTGCATCCTTGGCCTAATTATTTGTTGCTATTCATTTCCATCTGCAGTCGGTTAAATACCATCTTGGTATTTAAGTTCACCATGTTCAAGGGCGTGACACGCGGATGCCCATCCCAAACTACCCTTTTCATGGAGCATTTTTCAAAAATATTTTTTTACTAAGAAATGTCTCTAAAGAGTTTAAGTTACCATATGTTTAGGATATTCTCATAACAAATGAACTGTATAGCTTGAATTCTTTGAGAATAGGCTCTGTCATTCTGAATGGCTTTTGTATTACTGGTAGATCATAAGAGATAAACAAAACCTTATATGTCATTCTTTGTGCAGTTAATATTTACGAGATCTTTGTTATTTGTTTGAATTTACTTATACCTTTAAAACGGAAGTGTTCGTCCGCTCCCCCCCCCCCCCCTATTGGTCACGCAAAGAGAATGGAATTTTAAAGCCGTCATATAGTAACCAGCTCTTTGAAGGTTTGACTCTTACTTTAAACCTACTATATTTCCATATTCCCGTTCTACACACAAGGAAATACGTAATGAAACAACCACTTCTATAACCGACCTGTTTACATCCAGAGTCGGTCTGGGTGGCTCAGTTGGTTAGACGCTGACCTACTGTTCCCAAGGTCGCGGGTTCATAGCCGGCCCAGGCCGATGGTTTTTAAGTGTGCTTAAAAACGACAGCTCCATGCCAGTAGATTTACTGACATGTAAAAGAACTCCTGCGGGACAAAATTCCGGCACACCGGCGACGCTGATGTGATCCTGGCAATTGACAGCGTCGTTAAACAACAAAATAATTTAATTTAATTTAATTTAATTTACATCCAGAAATCAGTCCAATTCCCTGACCAACCTCAACGCAACTTTGTCGAGTTACTTCAAGCCTGAAAACACTACTCGGAGTATTTCTTCATGTATTTTGAGTGATTAATTATTTCGAAACCCTGTGTGATGTCCCATAATTACTACCGAAGCTGTCAGAAATAAGTTACTCTACGCATCTTACAAGTAACAAACTGTTATCTTCGCACATTCTTGGGAAATTACGCATGCAATTTGGAACAAAAGCCATTTATTTTTTCGAAATCGGCTGATCAAAGAACAAAATGGTTCTATGAAGCACCTATTAGAAGGAATGTAATGACTTCCCTTCCACTGTGTATATGGCAGTTAAGCTTAGTAGGAAGTAGAAAGGGAGGCCCCTAAATGGTAATTTTATTAGAAAATTGCTGAACAAAGTTTGTGAAACAGCATCGATTTGGGATAAACAGAGTTCTGTAAGATGGTTGGTAGACGGGTTGCTCGCTAATCAAACAAAACCAGCGAAGCCCAAGGGCGTCAAAATTGGCGTTCCCTCGAGAACGAATCAGATAATTTTGAGGAGTGAACGTTTCTACCCGTACAAGTCACGGTTCCTACATCACTAATAGGAGGACAGTCCTGACAGCGAGCTAAATTACGTGAATGATTCCTGAGAACATGATGTTCCCCACCGGATCAAATTCTTATACTTGTGGAGTGGTCAACTGACAATATTAAGTCCTGGTCAAACACACGGTGAACAATCGACAGCAAAATTTAAGTTACAGCGAAAGCAAGCAGGGCACTGTACAGCTCCTCAAATGTAAATTAAAAAGAGACAAGAAATCAATTTACAAACGCATATAGCGTGCATTGACTTCGAAAAAGCTTTTGATTTTATGGACAGATGTAAGTTATGGCACATACTGGACAAAAAGTAATGTCCCTTGTATATAATTAATGTTATTAAGAGTTTATATAATGACACAAGAATAGCTATAAATCTAAATGGAACAAAAACAAAAGAAATTAAGACGAATCAGTTAGACAAGGATGCAGCCTGTCTCCAACACTTCAGTATTTATATGGATGATCTGATTAAAAAATCTGATATGTGGCACTCACATGACTTTCTCTACTCTGGTATTAACCATTCTTACAAACTCTTATTCCTATATCTTCTTCGTGTTAGTTAAGATAAACATTTGTGCAAATTATCTTATTGCTTATTTCCTTGTAGGTGCAAGGGGAATGTTAGAATACAGTAGGCTTTGTGCGATAGTCAAATGTTTTAAAGCTTTGAGATTCTGTTGTCTTTGCACACTTAACATATAAAAAAATTAACAACGATGATCCATTTCACGAAAGTTTTAAGTTTTCCGAAACTCACACACATAACGAGGAAAATCTCCGAAATGGTTCACCCTACAAGAAAATTTATTAGTTGGAAAGGCTGTCCAAAATATAGATGGACTACTTTAATTAGATTTCATAACAACACATTTGTATATGTTGACGACGGGAGCACTAACATAAACAGAATAGAAGAGAGGCAAAGAAACAAATTGCAGTGTTGTGTATTTTAGTAAGATCTACATTTTTTGTATAGTATGATTTGGTCTATCTCTAACGACTTGCCATTTATGCAAAAGTCGTCCAGAGAAAATACGACTACAGGGGCTATAGCCAGAAAATTCAAGATATACATTTCATTTTTCATAAAAATATCTCAAACATATGACATTTTAATCAAAATCGTTAGAGCAATTTTCAAGAAAATCAAAATTTTCGAAAAATTTTCCATGTAAAGGGTAGTTTAGGATGGGGCTATTTTCTTCAAAATCTTCGTGTCGCATCCTTGAAAGACATTAAACTTAAATACCAACTTTGGTTTTTAAGCGACTTTTAGTTTTTGAGTTATGTTGTCTACAG
The DNA here is from genome assembly GCA_030765045.1 of Tenodera sinensis. Classification (NCBI taxonomy): domain Eukaryota; kingdom Metazoa; phylum Arthropoda; class Insecta; order Mantodea; family Mantidae; genus Tenodera; species Tenodera sinensis. Next base: position 45,904,488 of record CM060971.1, on the reverse strand, counting down.
ACTAACAGACAGTCACACAGACACACACACGGACCTTTTTCTAAAAATTATTTTTGGATTCAGGGGGTCTCAGAACCTATACATATATATTTCCGGTGAAATTCCGACATCGAATTTTCGGGTGGAATACAATACTTCCCCTACTTACCAGTAGAGAAAGTAAAAATGGAAACAAGAAATTAACTTAGGGATAAAACTAGCAAAAAAATAAATTTATAAATGTCTTACTATATGTTGATGATGTGGTGATAAAGAATAGTGAAGAAAATCTACAAAAAGCTGTGTTTAAATTGCATACAATAAACAACGAGTCGAATTTAAGGATATCAAATGGAAAAACTAAAATAACGGCACACCACGGAAATATCCTGTCCGTTCTAGGATTAGTATAGAAGGAAAATCTTTGGAACAGATCCTCCACTTTAGATATTTAGATTGTGACGTAACTGTAGATAGAGACACTGATGTAGAACATAAAATCAATAAGTTTCAACAAATTTGTGGAACAATAAATGAAGCTCTGAGGCATAAGGTGCGAAAGGAAACAAAATTGAAATTATACAGAACAAGAGCAGTGAATCATGGATTTTGAAACAGAAGGACAGAAGTAAGATACAGAGTGCAGAAATCAGAAATGAAATTTATGCACAGTGTTAAAGGGTGAACAAGAAGAGATCTAATAAGAAAAGTAGATACACGTGAAGAACTAACTTTTTATTTAAATGACAAAATTGAAAAAAGAACAGTTGGAAATAACATATAGAAAGAATGAACGAGGGTAGAATACCCAGGATCAAATATGGTTATAAACATCAAGATAAAATAAATATTGGACGCCCAAGTGAGAGGTGAGAATAATTGAGTGAGGACGGAATAGGTTATCAGCCTAATCCCTGGAGTGATGCTATTATGTAGTTTACATCCAGTGAGAGGGAAATAAGCGTTCCTGGTTGGGAGACTCATTTAAAATCAGAGGGTGGATTGGTTCGATACAGAGGAGGAGGAAATCCGCCCATCCCCCCCCCCCCCTGTTACAAATTGCACAGTGATGGATTGTCTCCAAGAAAATATAGTAGTTAATCCAGATCCTCATAAATGCTGAGAGAAGACCGTTGAAAGAAACACACAAGGAAAATGACAGGGATAGCTGAAATTCGAGACGATACTGTTGCTTCTTCTGTATTCTGTGTTTGCATTCGTGGTCCTGGTTCCTCACTTTTTGATCACCCTATATTTCATTCAGAGTAGGGTTGCCAGATGGTAAGCTTAAAACAGAAGAGCTTTTTTAATTTCTTCATTGATGGGTTTCATTAGCAGCTGTTCGTTTAGTCCCCTTTGATGTAAAGTACGTATGCTTGTAAATAAGTATTTTGTAAATGTTCTTACGTCTGTAGCTGTTGTGGCTTCTTCTCCATCTTATTAAAATGATTATTACTAAATAATGGTTGAAGTAAATATCACTTCTAGACACACTCTTGTTTAGGTTATTTGAATCTAATCCATGAATAAAGAGTATATTATTACTACCACTACCACTACCACTACCACTAACACCACGGCCACGGCCACCGCCACCGCCACCGACACCGCCGCCGCCGCCGCCGCCACCGCCACCGCCGCCACCGCCACCGCCACCGCCACCGCCACCGCCACCGCCACCGCCACCGCCACCGCCACCGCCACGGCCACGGCCACGGCCACGGCCACGGCCACCGCCACCGCCACCGCCACCGCCACCGCCACCGCCACCGCCACCGCCACCGCCACGGCCACGGCCACGGCCACCGCCACCATCACCGCCACCACCACCGCCACCGCCACCGCCGCCGCCACCACCATTACCACCACCATCTTAAAAGATTTGACTATCGCTTAAACCTACTGTATTTTCCTATTCCCATTGTACCCAGAAGCAAATGTTTAATAAAACCATTTCTGCAAATGTCTAGAATGATTAACATGAAGTAAATTAAAGAATAAGCCTTTGTAACTTTTTTTGTAGTATTTAACGCCCATTTTTACAACATACGACACCGCAGGCGGTGACACTGATGATACATGGAATGAAGATGGAGCACCGGTGGAATGAGATGGCGGGAAAAACCGGAGAACCCGGAGGCAACACGCCCCAGCGCCGCTTCGTCCACCGCAAGTCCCACACGCGGCTGCCTGGGATCGAACCCAGGCCGTTTTGGTGAGAAGCGAATGGTCTAACCACTCGGCTACGGCGCGGCCAAGCCTTTGTAAGAATAGTTTGTATAAGAGTGAGTAGAGGTCAAGTGCATACATTATATGTTTTAATCTTTATCTCAGTGCAATTAATACACCTTGAAAATCTTGCAACTTTGTGATCTAAGCCGAAGATAAGAACTTTGGTGGATTTCCGAGATGTATAGTACAACATCCTCTTGAAGCAGCATCTCGAAGGCACGATAAAATATTTACAGGCTCATGAAAAACACACGCAGCGTGTAACGGCTTCCTCGCTTGCATTACTTAACGGAGATCATATGGAACAGGTGCTTGCTTGCTTACTTCTTCCTTCTCACCTTGACTTGCGGCCGTACAGCAGCTCACATTCCGTCTGTTAACATAACGGGTTCACCTTTTCTCCGTCTGGTGTCGCCGCCAATATCACACACTGTGGAAAAATCAAAATCGCAACATAGATTTAATATTTGCCATTAAAGGGACCCATTGATGAACGGTCTAAATCTTGCAGTTCTTATCTAAACGTTTTCAAACTTTTGGCACATGCTGCTCTACCACAATAAATTTTAAAGTGTTTTAAAATAGGTAAAAGTAAAGCTACACATATAGTCAGGGCACTCATCGGCTTTCCAGTTTCACATAAAGGGGTGATTCTGCTCTTCTCTATGGTGAAAGTTATGTACAATTGAACCTGATTTATGCGTATATCAAGGGGAAGAGGCACGATTATTTGTAACTCAGAATTATTTTCAAAAGAGAGTTTGATCCTGCATATTTTTTTTAAAAAAAAACGCAATACAGTGGGCCTACATGTGTAAAATTTTACAAACAAAAACGATATGTGCGAAGAAAGCATTATTTTGAATTTGGTTCTCCTCTAAAGAAATCAGTTAATTTGCTCCTCCTTTTCTTGCATTAAGCGCATACACTTCATACTGTGGTATAAGCAGTCCCTAAGTCTGAAGAAATTTCTGTTTTTGTTTTGTTTGGATTAAGTTCCACCTCTCGATTGAATTGTGCCTTCTAATCCAGTGTATAACATTTCCTATTTCTGCTTTCCATGGCTGATTAAAACCAATTGAGAACTGTAATACAAAACCGCTGTTTAACAATAAACCAGACACCGAACATTTTTCTTTACTTCTCGGTTATTGCTACAACACTGTCGCGCTGAAAGTCGCCAAAAAAGTCTTTATCTTTTGTTTCCGCGGCCGCAAGCCGCGCGTTCAGTTTGCGTCTTTGCCAACAGAGGTAAGGAAAATACTCCTCGAGTTTCTTTTAAGATGCTCATAATTATGTAAAACTCAGTTGCATTTCAGTGAAATTTAATATTATGTATAAATACATTACGTATAAATAAGGTTCTATTGACTTGTTTCAAAATTACATTTTGACGGGACCTACAAAAATTTACATATAAATGTGAATTACTTAGAACTGGGTTACATATTAAGCAGGTTCAACTGTGTGTGTGTGTTTGGGTGTGTGTATGTGTGTGTGCGTGTGTGCGTGCGTGTGTTTATGTATTCGTTAGCCTCGCAAAAATTAAAAAATGGTTCGTCCGATTTGAATAATTTCTGTTTTGTTTTGTTCCCTTCAATACTGAGAGTGAGTGAGTGTGTGGGGTTTAACGGCCCGACGACAACGAGATCATTTGGGCCCACAGTTAAACAGAAAGTCTAAAACACACTCACATAGTTAAAATTAAAAGAGATGGGTAAAATGCTAAACTAACGTGGTAAAATGTGAGCTATAAAATGTCTAAAATATCATAAAACTGCAAAAATATAAAATCCATCATAAATGAAAAAGAAAAACAAGTCTGAGGTTTAAAAAGTGAAGACGTTAAAAACATGTAAACGAATTATTTAAAAGGCTAAAAACACATGTCAGACCTGTTTATCGAAGCCAATATCGACGACGAACTGTAGAGTCTTACCTACAGATTCCGGGTCGTCGCCTAGAATAGAGGTAGTGTAAATCCCAGACCAACAGACTGGCGCTCACGAGCGTATTGCGGACAATCGAGTAATATATGTGCGACAGACAGTTCTATGTCACATGTAGGACAGACAGGCGCCGGGTCTCCACGCAAAAGGTAGCCATGTGTGGCTCGTGCGTGCCCTATCCTCAGGCGGGTTAGAATAACTTCAGCCCGCCTGGAATCCCTGCAGGAGGTCAGCCAGGGCTGAACGCCGTCCTTAACTGTCCGCAATTGAGTGCGTGCCAGCCAGCGCTTTCCATGAGTGCTGCCATACAGTTAATGAATGTCGACGAAAGTATCGCCGCACATCTGTATAAGGCAGTGTGCGCGTTGATAATCCCGGCTAGCGACAAGCAGACTTAGCCGTTGCATCAGCCTCCTCATTGCCGCGAATACCCACATGGTCAATACTGAGATGGTTTAGGAAAAAACATTAGAAAAAACCCAAAGGAACAGGCGAAAAATCAAAAAGATCGAAATGTGTAATTTTGTATGGGAATTGCCACTCCGGATTACTTTCAATGTAGCCTATGGAGCTTGTGGCGGACCTATCACTTGACAGCTGCATCTATTACATTTAAAATCGTTTAAAAAGAGACAGGTAGTGGATTTTGAGAGTAGATTTATGGAATATAAATACATTTTACGAACATTAATTTTGATCAGTCAATACATTAAGATAAACTGACTTTACAAGCTTATAAATAAATAAACAATTAATTCAATTTCATTTTACATTTCATTATCACCTCTGCTTTTGCTATGTTACGATCAGAGAACCTAGCTGCACTGTGCTACAGATGTGCAGCTGATATAATTTGGTGCAACAGAGCCGCTATTCAAATGTCAAACATGGCTGACTCGCGCTTCAGAGCTCAAGTAGACAAAATAATTGGAAGAGGCAAACCTCAGAACACAGAGTACAACAGGACATATCTTTGGAATCAGTTTGAGAAATTTTGTATTGAACGAAATTATAAATTAATTGCACAAATTAACAGCAAATATTCTATCGACATTGTCAACATCTTAAAAAATTGGAGCATCAATATAAGAATTTTATAGACCGTGTCAGTGGATGCTGATGTATGTATTCATGCTATGTTTCTTTTAAGAGATTAATAATTACAATATAACATATAAATAACATTTCATTGGCTATCTCACCTTTAAATTCGTGAATTAGTATTAATAAATGCAACTCGTGATAGTCAAATTCTATAGATAAATTATCTAGGTAAACTCTCTTGTTACTTCGTGACTCAAGAATTTATCGTCATCACTCTAGTATTTTATGTTTTCCTATTTTAAGAAACCTGTGAACAATGCCCATTTAAGTTCGGCGGCAGTGCAATAATGTGTCAAGTTAGCCCAATACTAGAATAAAAATCTGATGTGTTGCACTCACATGACTTTCTCTACTCTTGTACTAACCATTCTTGCAAACTCTAATTCCTATATCTTAATGTTAATACAGATAAACTGCAGAAATTATCGTATTTCCTTGTAGGTTTAAGGGGAATATGGAAATACAGTAGGTTTTGAGCGATAGTCAAATTTTTTAAAGCTATCAAATTCCGTTCTCGTTGCACGGTTGGCATAAAAAATGAACAACGATGTTGCATTTCACGAAAGTTTGTTTTCCGAAACTGACACAAATAACAAGGAATATCTCCCAAATCCAAATGGTTCACTCCTGAAAAAACTTTATTCGGACATAAATAATTGTGTGTTTTAGTGAGATCTACATTTTTTGTACAGTAAGATTTTGTCTATCTCTTACGGTTTATCTACCAGTTATGCAAAAGTCATCCAGAGTAAATATGACTACATGGGCTATAGCCAGAAAATTCAAGATATACATTTCATTTGGCATAAAAATATCTTAAACATATCACATTTTAATCAAAATTGTTAGTCATTTTCGAGAAAATCACAATTTTCGAAAAATTTTCTATGTTAAGGGTAGTTTAGGGTGAAGAAATTTTCTTCATAATCTTCGTGTCGCAAAGATATTAAACATAAATACCAACTTTGGTTGAGAGTTTTCGTTTTTGAGTTATGCTGTCCACAGACACACACAGACACACATACGCGCGCGCGGACCTCTTCTGGAGATGCTCCTTTTTGGATTCAGGGTTGCTCAAAATATATATTTCCGGTGAAATCTCGACATCGAATTTTTGGGTGGAATACAATATTTCCTCTGCTCACTATACGAGAAAGTAAAAATCGACTATCGCAATCGGTTCCTGAAATGCAGTGTTTAGATGTCCTTATTGAAAAGGGGGAAGAAATTTTCTTTGTTAAACTTGAAGTCAAACTTTAAGTCGAGCATTCGCATAAACTGCATACATAAATTACTTTCGTGGGGCACTAGTCATACGTAGTGCAACGTTTTAACATAAAACTGTTCTTCTTTCACAAAATAAAATTGTGCGGACTGTTGTCCTTTTTAGAACAAGTGAATCAATTAAGGTCACTGTAAAGCGGAGCGCCTGGAGCAATTTCTCCCAGACATATCCAAAAGCAGCGAAAGAAACAGAAGCAGTAAATGTTCTTATTGCCCAAGCCCCAGCAGCTTCCAAATAAGGATTTATTCTGATCTTTCTTTCTAGCATCTCCAAAAAAAGACAAAAGCCCCGGAGGAGGTTATCACCGGCAGACAGGCGACGATTTCCGAGTTATTCCCGCACCGGATAGACACGCCCCGACTCGTGCATGGAATTTATCTCTGAATGACGTAAGGGCGATACTTGGAGACTTCACAGAATGTACTACTGCTTCCGTATATAGCATAGAAATGTGTCTTTTGGAGGAGAATGTGCCCTGCCTTCCGGGAAACACGTTTAAAGGTAGATGACGTCACGTATGTATCTTTCAATCAGCTGGACCTGCGTATGTGTGAACGTATTCGCAGAATTATCATTAATTATTCATTCATATGATAAGGAGCATAGTTTACAAAGGTGATGAATTACATTTCCGTTCTCTGTCATTCATTACCAGGTACATAGTAGGTATAGGTGTTGCATTCCAACCAAAAACCCTATACCGGGATTTCGCTGGTAACATGTTTTGAGGACCCCTGCATCCAAAACAAATTAGTAACAGGTCCACGTGTAGTCGTATTTATTCTGGATGACTTTGGAATAGCTAGTAACCGTAAGAGATAGACAAAATCTTACTATACAAAAAATGTAGATCTCACTAAAACACACAATTATTTATGTCCGAATAAAGTTTTTTTCTCGAGTGAACCATTTCGGAGATATTCCTTGTTATTTGTGCCAGTTTCGGAAAACAAACTTTCGTGAAATGTAACATCGTTGTTCATTTTTTATGTCAACCGTGCAACGAGAACGGAATTTGATAGCTTTAAAAAATTGACTATCGCTCAAAGCCTACTGTAGTACCATATTTCCCACACACACGCAGCATTTTTAGAAAAAGGTCCGTGTGTGTGTGTGTGTGTGTGTGTGTGTGTGTGTGTGTGTGTGTGTGTGTGTGTGTGTGTGTGTGTGTGTGTGTGTGTGTGTGTGTGTGTCAGTGAACAGCATAACTAAAAACGAGATAACATGCGTTAATGGCGACCCACAATATTTTAAGTACCTAAGTCCCGGGCTTCTAGCTCAACCAACTATAAGGTCAATCAACGTAATTAATGTTCTCCCATTCAATAGCCGTATGCAGGTCTGGAAGGGTTATGTCGGCATGTTGGCCATGATAGCTTAGTGGTTAGAGCAGCCGGACGGAACTGGTAGATCCGTGGTTCAAATCCCGATCATAGCATCTACCTTTTCTAATCCTGTCCTACACAGACTATTGTGTGACAGAACATTAATTAAATAGCTGGCGGCTCGCAGTCAAAATTTTAGGGTAGGCAAAGTGTAACAGTAACAGCAAACAACAACAACAACAACAACAACAATAATAATAATAATAATAATAATAATAATAATAATAATAATAATAATAATAATAATAATAATAATAATAATAATAATAATAATAATAATAATAATAATAATAATAATAATAATAATAATAATAATAATAATAATAATAATAATAATAATAATAATAATAATAATAATAATAATAATAATAATAATAATAATAATAATAATAATAATAAACCCCGTTTATCCGAAATATAGGGGGCGAAGTCATTGCGGATAACGCAAACAATATATTGTTTGGTTGTTTAATAAGAGCAGAGTGAATGAGTGTGACTTACGGACGAATTACCGCCAAAACTAAAATCACGAGTGTCGGCAGACTTTTTTCCAGGGGGGGGGGGGCACATGTTGGAAATTTGCAATCATGTAATATTAAATCATTATTTTACTGTCAAAATTTACAGTATTTGTTGCAGATAACCGTATTAATTTATGCTAAACAAAAATTGTTCTTTACATCAAAATTAAAATAATAGTTTAAAAGTCAGTAACTGACTGCACATTAAGTTCACCAACTTCCAAGGGGGGGCCGTGGCCCCCCTTGCTCCCGTTTCGCGACGCCCATGACTAAAATAGATTAAGAAATTGAAAAATTGTCTGACTGCAGCTTTGTGTTAAATAGCTAAAACACTCCTCTTTTCATTGTCAGTGCGCCGCGAAAGCGAAATTTGTAATATTTCACTAATTAAGTCGGTCATACTGGTATTACACAGAGATAACGACAGATGCAGATCTCTGAGATCTTCGTTCGTGGAGTATGGCTGTTCGGAAAATGTCGCATAAATTCGGATTTGGGCAGGCAAGTGTTCGGACTGCTGGCAGACGCGTCTACGCATGCTCGGAGTGCATATACAGACCGAATGTTTCCTTATCCCTGTTCAAGGGCCTCGTACTGAGGAAATGGGGTCGGGCAGGCAGACGTTAAGCTAGCCTGCTCTCCACTACCCAGGTTCCATGCGTATCATTTCTGCCGCGCGTTTCAAACACGCAGCGCAGTTTTGATGAATCGGAATTGAAATTAAAGGATTTGACCATGCGCTGGTCATTGTAACCGAGAAAACTTTTCTTGAACTGCAATCTAGGGGAAAATGACGGTTCAAATGATAAAATGCAGAATCATAGTTAAACATTATTTGTTGATGTATTACGATAGGGTAGGCAATGCCTACCCTGCCTACCCTGAGGAGCCGCGCCTGGCTGGCCATGACAGCTTAGTGGTTAGAGCAGCCGGACGGAACTGGTAGATCCGTGGTTCAAATCCCGATCATAGCATCTACCTTTTCTAATCCTGTCCTACACAGACTATTGTGTGACAGAACATTAATTAAATAGCAAACTTGAACATAACCACGCTACGGACTTGAACATTTATAGACAAAATGTATCGAACAATGCTAAAACTAAAGCTATGGAAGATGTCTATGAAACAGATATATGATGGTAAAAAATGCAGCTATCACTATATATTCAATTGTTTCCTGTTACCTGAAATCATCCAGGGGCAAGCATGCGCTATTTAGGCCTCCCTACTGAACGTGGGGTGCAACTATCCATACCGCCTCTGAGATATATGAAATAAGAACAGACATTAAACATAATTTTAAATAACCTGGTGCGTTTCACTCTACTCGCTGTTGTAGAAACTATTACAAACGCTTATTCTTCTATCTACTTCATGCTAATGCAGATGAACATGTGCAAAACTTGTATGATTACATGTTCCCTTATGGGACAAACAAGACTGATCAGGGGAATACAGAGGCTTAAGTGATAGTCAAATACTTTAAGAGCGGGTTACTATGTGACAGCTTTGAGATTCCATTCTCTTTGTATGCCCACAACCAAGACAGACAGGCAGAGAGAGGAAGAGAGAGAGAATGAGAGAGAGACTCCACAAAAATAAATTTGACAAATAGTTGTATAGTAAGATTTCGTTCATATCTTATGGTTCATCAGATACGCGAAAGTCATCCATAAGAAAGGGAACTTCAGTGCATATTCTCCAAAAGTTCAAGGTATACATTTGATTTGACATGAAAAAGATTTTAAAATTCGAAATTGTTAGTTGTTTTTAAGAAAATCAAAATTATGTAAAAAAAATCCATGTAAAGGGTATTTCTGCTTGGGAGATTTTCTTGAAACCCTTCGTGTCGCTTTCTTAGAGCTATGCTGTTCATAGGCACAGACGTACAAACATAGGAATACGCGCGCTTTTGGGGGGTTCAAGAGACCCAAAATATATATTTCCAGTTAAATCTGTTATCGAATTTTTTGGTAGAATACAATACTACTATGGGTAGTAGAGGAAGTACAATTAGTAAACATTGGTGGATGAAATTGGGCCCTTTTGGCTCCTAAATTGAAAACTCTTCATTTTAAAAATGAAGTTGAGAGAAATTGAGTCTTTGAGCCCACTGCTAGAGTTTTACTTTCTCTACTGGTAAGTAGAGGAAGTATTGCAGTCCACCCAAAAATTCGATGCAGAGATTTCACCGGAAATATATGTTTTGAGGTCCCCTGAAGCAAAAAAAAAAGCATTTTTTTAAAAAGGTCCATGAGTGCGTGCGTGTGTGTGTGTGTGTGTGTGTGTGCGTGTGTGTGTGTGTCAGTCTGTAGTCGGCATAACTCAACAACGAAAAGTCTGTTAAAAACCAAAATTGGTATTTAAGTTTAATGTCTTTCAAGGGTGCGATACGAAAATTTTGAAGAAAATTCTTCCACCCTAAACTACCATAAACTACTGCAAAATTGTTCGAAAATTTTGATTTTCATGAAAATGGCTGTAACGATTTTGATTAAAATGATATATGTTTAAGATATTTGTATGACAAATGAAATGTATATTTTTAATTTTCCGGCTATAGCCCATGTAGTCCAGTTTACTCTGGATGACTTTTGAATAACTTGTAAACCGTAAGAGATACACCAAATCTTACTATACAAGAAATGTAGATCTTGGTAAAACACACAATTTATATCGGAATAAATTTTTTGCAGAGTGAACCATTTCGGAGATATTCTTTGTTATTTGTGCCAGTTTCGGAAAACGAACTTTCATCAAATGCAACATTGTTGTTCATTTTTTATGCTAACCATGCAAAGGGAACGTTAAAAGACTTGACTATCGCTCAAAGCCTACTCTATTTTCACATTCCCTTTGCACCTACAAGGAAATAAGCAATGAGGTAAGTTTTGCAAATGTTTATCTCAACTAGATATAGGAATAGGAGCTTGTAAGAATGGTTAGTACAAGGTAGAGGAAGTCATGTGCGTGCAACACATCAGATTATTTTGTTCCAAAAGATGGTAAACATTGGATTTGTTGGTATGAAGCAGAAAACACAGGAGAGCGAAGAGCAATATGATGCAACGGTTTCCGCAGGTAGATCCTTAATTTGTTTTTTATTTGCTGCATGAAGAAGAAAGGGGAGGAAAATACCGTCAGCTGGCCTCCATGGTCCAGACGTGCAGTTATAATGAGGATATAGGAGATGTGACTGAGTATGCGGACGTAAATACTTATCATCTTGCTTGCAACTCTTCAGCTATGCAGGTCTGAGAATGCACATGTCTCGGGTTGCATGTGCACATACAGTTGTGCACCAGCTTATAGCCCCTGAGCGAGTCAATACGTCAGTAAACAATTCCAGGCCCTGATGGATTATTACATCTTGTTGGATCAAGAAATAGTAAATGCACTATTACTGTAGCTGCTACAATAAATGGCAGTACGAAACGAAATGCTGCAATGCCATGTAGATACAACATATATTATTGCAGTGCCAACTGGAATTAAAATTTTCAGCCATATCTGAAGCAGGATTCTTTCTTCTGGTTGGCGCTTACGGTAATAGTACCAACCTTGGGAAGTGTATTCACGCTAGATTAAAGCAAAGACGTCACTCAAAGAAGCGAAACTTAAATGGTATCAGTTCTGTAGTAAGTTTAGCTTATAAAACGTAAACGATATTTTCAAATTCTCCCCTCCATTCCATGAGCTGGTGAACAGAAGTACTTGTTGACTTACAGTGAGCTTAATGTTTCCAAAACTTCTGTGTGGAAAGTGCTAAAGGAGCAACAATTGCACCTCTGTTGCACAGGGTGCGACAAAATGCAATGCGCTGTTGAAATGTGTGTATTGAAGCAGATCAATGCCCTAGGTTGGTTATGGGCAGGGCCCAGATATCTCTGACATTTCATCGCTTTTGTTTGCGCTTTTTTTCCCCATGGAAAATATAAGCAATGCTCGATTTTATCAATGACAATTTTCATTGGTCATTTAAAGTCATAATTTGCCTTTTTTAACGTTTTCTTTTTTTTTTTTTTTTTTTTTTTTGTCATTTTCTGGTCATTTTTACTTTCTCTACTAAGCATAGTAAAGTAGAGGAAGTATTGTATTCCACCCAAAAATTCGATGTCAAGATTTCACCGGATACATGTGTTTTGAGCCTCCCTGAATCCAAAAAAAAAAAAGACATTTTTAGAAAAAGGTCCGTGTGTGTCTGTGTCTGTTGACAGCATAAGTCAAAAACGAAAAGTCGCTTTAAAACCAAAGTTGGTATTTAAGTTTAACGTCTTTTAAGAATGCGAGACAAAGATTTTGAAGAAAATTGCTCCACTCTAAACTACCCTTTACATGGATAACGTATTTTCTTCAAAATGGCTCTAACGATTTTGATTAAAATGCATGCTTGAGATATTTTTATGACAAACGAAATGTATAGCTTGAATTTTCTGGCTATAGCTCCTGTAGTAGTATTTACTCTAAATGACTTTTGTATAACCTGTGAACCGTACGAGGTAGACCAAATCTTATTATACAAAAATGTAGATCTTGCTGAAATAAACAATATATGTCTGAATAAATTTTTGTAGAGAGAACCATTTCGGAGATATTCCTTGTTATTTGTGTGAATTTTGGAGAACTTATACTTCTGTCAAATGGAACATCGTTATTCAATTTTTATATGTTAACCGGGCAAAGAGAAGGGAATTTAAAAGCTTTAAAATATTTGACTACCTCTCAAAGTCCACTTTATTCCAATATTCCCCTTGTACCTACAAGGAAATAAGCAATAAGATAAGTTCTGCAAATGTTTATCTCAATTAACATGAAGAAGATATAGGAATAAGAGTTTGTAAGAATGGTTAGTACAAGAGTAGAGAAAGTCATGTGAGTGCAACACATTAGATTTTTCATATTACAGTCATATTTTCTCTTAAATGTTCGTATTTTTATATTTCTATTCCAAAGTCGTCCCAAAGACGATTTTTCACATCTCCTAATTCTTGTCTGTAATATTAGGATGTCTTTGTTCTGTTATATGTTGCGTACGAATAGATGTTCGTTTTTGAAAACTTTAAAATGTATGTAATTTACTATTATAATTCTTCTTTCTAATCGCCCTTAAAAATGTGACATTTATTTCATTCTGTGCAGAGTTGAGTCTAGCTCTAGATTGAGCAATTAAATAAATTCAAAATGCAACAGTAAAATTAATATTATTTATTTATCATTGAGTGTGCTAGATTTTTAAAATATATTTTCAATATAATGTTAATTTAAACAGCATTAAATTTTTGAAGAATTCGAAAATGCGTTCAAAAAATCGTTTAGGTCTTATATTTTCAAATTTTTTTCGGTCACAAGTGCTTGCATATTTCTAACATTTTAGGTCTTAAATATCCGAGCCCATTTTATGAGTATCAAAAGCAAAGCATTCGCAAAATTTATCCTCAAGATCGCGTGGCGTTCAAAATATTCATTTCTAAATGGTTCTTTATATCATAATGTTCAGTTTAGAAGGCTCTCCCATCTGTATAATACTGGCCCTAAAGGTTAAGGACACATATTCCTAAGCTGGTCCACTAAGACCATCTCCCGTTGTAAAAGGACGAATCGTATTCTGCCAAGGCTTACCGCCCGGCCGCTACGTCCCCCACTTCTGCCCACTAAAGGCGTCACGAGTGGGGTGCAGAACTGGAGGGTGGGACGTGATCAACGTCCCGAGACTTCCCGGCCGGTTATGCGGCCTTCGCAACTGGAGTTGGTACTTCTTTATTCAAATAGCTCTTCAGTTGGCTGAGTGCACCCGTGCCAGACCTCCAAGTGGGGAAAGAATCCCTACGCCGGTACCGGGGCTCGAACCCAGATACTCCGCGCCAGAGGCAGGCGCGCCACCACTGCGCTACGAAGGCATCTTCCCTTAATGCATCTGTAGCTGATGCACCGTGGCTGCGTGTCCATGAAAGAGCACGTGCTTACCACCCCTAAGCTTTTTCCACCTGTGTGGCGACTGTCACGATACCTATTGTTTATTACTTCCTAACCATGTCCAGGATACCCTAGCACCTTAAAATGACAGTCATGGAAAACACACGATAGTTCCCAGTCCCCTAAGTGCAATAAATGATCAAAAGGAGAGATTTCTTGCATCACTGACACTCAGTTCTGTAAATTTGGACCAGGGATTAAGTTAGAAAATAAATCAGTGTCGCAAAAATGCACCAATCAAAACTTAAATTGCAAAATATAAGTTTGGGCAAAATTCTGCTAGTAGAACAGTTTATATTTTAAAAGTGAAACATGTGTATATTGAATTGAAGCCAACAGCAATCTGCTGAATGAAACTGTAGGTACATTTTATTTTTAATTTCTGTACTACGTATAGTAAGTAGGGGATATATCATATTCCACCCAAAAACTCGATGTCGAGATTTCACCGGAAATTATGTTTTGAAGCCCCCTAAATCCGAAAAAAAAACAAAAAAAAAAAAACAAAAAAAAAACCTTTTTAGAAAAAGGTCCGTGTGTATGTGTCTGTAGGGAGGTGTGAGTGTGTCAGTCTGTCGACAGCATAACTCAAAAACGAAAATTCGGGTAGAAACCAAAGTTGGTATTTAAATTTTATATCTTTCAAGGATGCGACACGAAGATCCTGAAGAATATTCCTCTACTCTAAACCACCCTTTACATGAAAAATTGTTTCAACATTTTGATTTTCTCAAAAATGACTCAACGATTTTGATCAAAATATACTTTTAAGATAATTCATATCAAATGAATTATATATTTTCAATTTTCTGGCTATAGCCTATGTAGTCCTGTTTACTCTTGATGACTTTTGCATACCTGGCAAGAGATAGACCAAATCTTACTAAGATATACAAAAATGTAGATCTCGTTAAAACCCGGTGTGTCGAAATGCATTTTTGTGGAGTGAACCATTTCGGAGATATTCCTTGTTATTTAAGTGATTTTGTAATAGTTCATCTTTTTTTCTGAAATTGAAGGTCGTTATTTACCTTTTTATTCTTGACCGTGCAAAGAGAACGGAATCGCAAAGCCCTCATATAGCGACCGGTTTTAAAAGAGTTGACTATGCTTCTAAGCCTACTGTATTCCCATATTCCCCTTGCACCTACAAGAAAATTAGCAATAAAATAATTTCTGCAAATGTTTCTCTCGACCAACATGAAGAAGATAGAGGAATAAGGGTTTGTAAAGTAGGGAGAGTCACGTGAGTGCAGCACATCGGATTTTTTAAATTAACTTTTACGCATATAGATCCAGACATTCCATATCCCATCTACACTACAGTAAAATGTTAGTTATGATTTGCATGTTTTGCATTACTTCTTCACTTAACGCCCGTTCCGTCTCACAATGATTGTTCTTTGCACCTTTTTTGGGGTCTACCAACATCTCTCTTCCTTTTTAGTTGATACCTACTGGAATATAATTTTAGGCAGTCTTGTTTCGGGCATTCTTTGCATATGTTGCATCCATTCATTTCGATATGTTTCAGTTTTGCTACTTATTGAGTCTACGAATATGTGAAGTTCTTCTCTTATGTCTTCGTTTTTTATTTTATCTAACCTAGCACATCCATCCCTTTGTTTTGCTTAAAACGTTCATCTCTGCACTTTGTATTTGGCTTTTCATTTTCTTCGTGAGAACCCAAGTCTCGCTTCCAAAGTGTAGGGTAGGGACCGCCATTGCTTTGTAGAACTTCAACTTTGTTTTATTTCTCTAGGTTCTATGCACTGTTTCTCATATCATTTGGAATGTTGCAAGCTTTTATTACATCCTAAATAACGGTGGGTGTCCCACAGGGATCCATTCGTAGACCAACTCTTCGGAATGTATTATATAATGGAGATCTCAATTTGAAATTAGCAGAAGGTGCAATACAGATTGCTTTCACGGACGACCTAGCGTTGTTAGTTAGTGCAGAAGATAAGGAAGAGATTACATATAGAGTCAACGAATCCTTAAGGCAGGTGGATTGTGTAGTATAACGAGTTAGAGTTGGCACCTCAGAAAACGGAACCGCTCTAATATTTGTATTAAGCTTAAGGGAAGCTATTATAATCCCAAAAAGCCTGTCAACAACATAGGTGTCACGATAGATGAAAATATCACTTTTGGAGAACACATAAAAACCGTGACCAAAAAGCATGCCAACTTGCTAGAATCGTGCCTGACATTGGTGGATCCCGTTCAATTAAACGACAAATTTTATATGGCGTAGTCAAGTCAATAATGCTATATGCTGTATCGATTTGGCACTCAGCTTTAAAAAAGAAAAAAATATGTAAAATCAATGGAGAAAGCAAAAGAAAAGTATTGTTGAGAATGATAGTGCCTATAGAACGGTTTCAAATAGAGCACCACAAGTAATAAGAGGAGCCATTCCTATTGATTTGTTAGTCAAAGAAAGATAGATGATTTGGGCCTCAAACAGATCCGATGAAGGCAAAAGGGAGATTAGGGAACAAATTATTGATGAATGGAAAGTTAGATGGTATGAAACCACTGTAGTTGGTCAATGGGCCAAAACTCCAGAGATTGGACCATGGTTGTGGGGTAAACATCGACAGGCAGATTACTCCCTATCACAGGTTTAGCTGGCCGTGGGAGATTTAAAAATTACGCCTTTAAAATGGGAAAAACTCACAACATAAGCTGTATATATTGTGAGGAAGAAGAATCAGTTGGATGGGAAGAGAAGGGAAGCATATGCTAAATTGGATGTGGAGTTGATAGTGGAAAATCTAAGTACCATAATGATACAGAGCTCAGAGGCATGGAATGTAGCAAAACAATTAGCTATGTGTACCCAGGAAACCAAGGAGAAGGACGAAAGGAGGGCTGTATCCTAATCTATTCTTTAGAGAAATTGTTAAAGGTATTAGTAAGACCGTGAGCAAGACACCAGTTAGAGCTATCACTCTGATGTGGTGCATTGTTGCGATTTCCAGGGTGGTATGCTGTGGAAGTATCCATCTCGCCACGTGAAGTGGTTTCTTTAAAAGATTTTTCCCTTACTATAAACAATTAAAAAAAAATAAAAAAAAAAAGATCCTAAATTGTTGAACTCTCTTACTTGTACCAATGATTTATTTTCTAAAAGTATTTTTGATCTTATATGCTGTTTTCCCCAAAAGGCCACTATCTAGATTGCATTACATTATGTATAACTTCTCTTTATTAATGCGCTTTTAAGAACTGATGGATAAATTAAATTTATTTTAACCTTCCTGTATATGGCCCGACAAGGAATTTATTTTTGTGGTTGTGAATTAAATTTAATAGCTGCCTTTAATGTTATGTATTTGTTCCTCTTCATATGTACTACTCATAAAACGTTGAATATAAAAAATGCCTATTTAGTAAATTTATATTGAAATTGTTACACTTGTGTTCTTTGGGTCATAATGACCCGATTGCTCTTAAAACTAATTACTACATGTTTTCTATTAAACTGCATGTTTTAGTATGTCCAAGTTCATGTGGACTTCTACATACACAGCAATATAGCGGCGGTTTGCCTTTGCAACAATGGAAATATACAAATTGTCGAGGAAATAATTGCAGGATAATACAAATCAGTTATGTCATACTGACTGTTGAAAGAGGAGTAGCTATCATAGTGATTCATGAGAAAACGTTGCTCCGCTGGAAAGTGAATTGGAAGCTTTAGGCAATGTATCTGATAGTTTGGAGAATATTTCAGAACAAGAAAACCATACTAGCGAATACAAATTCGCCCTACATCAGAATCAGACAATGTGGTTAGAAGTGACAATTTTTCAAATGTGGAAGTAGTTTAACCGAAATATAAAAACATCCATTGGAGTTTAGTACCCTTTCTACAACATGGAAGAGCATACGGTGCAAACATAATCAAACACCTGGTCCAACCAAATATGCTACATCCACAGCGAATGATATAAAATCTGCTTTTCAAGTAATTACGAACAATGCACTTTGTAATATTGTGTTGAAAATGACTAATATTGAGAGCGGAAGAGTGTACGGTGACCAATGGGAAGATTTATAAAAAATTACATTAGAAGCACACATTGGTGTGCTATTGTTAGCTGGTGTTTATAAATCATATTGTGAATCAACAAGAAGCTTGTGGAATCCAGAATCAGGTTGTCATTTTTCCTGCTACAATGTCACTAAAAATGTTCTTTCGCAAATCTCGAGTGTTACGTTTTCATGACAAGTCAGATCGACAGATACGAAGAGCAAATGACAAACTGCACTTATAGGAATAGTAGGTGGAAATACTTGCAAAATTGTACAATCCTGGATCAAACATATGTAACTGTTGATGAGCAACTGGTGGGTTTCAGGAGTTGCTCCAGGTAAACCCACCAAGTATGGAACAAAGATATGGACACGTGCCACAGGGCTCTTCGTATGCATCTTCAGGCATAGCATGTGAGAAAAACCAACGTATGCGTGTTGCTATGGATCTGAATTATGAGCTAAGAGGACACGATGTTTTTTAACATCTTAGATTTTGTATCAAGTCCTTCTCAACAGGAGAATTGCGTTCAATGGGCAATAAGAAAAACCAAAACAGATTTTTTTTTTTTCCTACTTAACTAATGTTATTTCTGGGGTGACTCTGTTTATTTGTACAGTGGTGGAGTTGGTCCGGTACCGCCGAAGCAAACCGGATGATTGTGGGTAATGTTAAAGTCGGGTCGTTAGCTTAGGCAGGTCAAGTGTAATGGCGTTGCCCTGACACTGACCTGCGGTTTGGGGGGAAGTTGGGTCGTACTGAAGGACCGGTTGGAGGACCGAGTAGAGGTCTGAGGAGTGTCAGTCGATTCAAAATCTGATTAAGTAAATCCTGTAGTGAAAATGTGTGTCCTTGTAGAATTTCTTCCAATGTCTTATGGACCTTGTGAATGCGTGAGTCGTTGATGTAAGTGACCACTTTCTCCAGCTGCTTGTTGAAGTGGTCACGGAGGCTATTGTTGTCTTGAACTGTGGCAGGTAGCGTTGTTTGTAGATTATGGGTGACATCCTTAACGTCCTCGAGAGCACGAGTCAGGGCTGTCTCCCATGCTGCAACCCGGTCGGTGAGAGTCTGGAGTGTGTCTTGTATCTTCTGTAGTGCGGCGGTGTTGTGGAGTACAGCGGTGTGAAGTTGGTTGTCTTGCAGCGTCGTGTTGGTCGGCGGTTTGGCGGTTGGTCTTGATATGTTGGTGTGTGACGGTGAAGGTCTGCGAGGCGGAGAGTGGTTGTTGCGTAGGCAACTTGTGAACTGCAGGCGTCTGACGGCGTGGGTTCCTGGGGCACGCCGCCTGGCCCGTGAAGTGGCCAGTGCAGTTGCACGTGGCACAATACACTGGGCGACGTGTCAGGTCGTGGCTGGTGCAGGATGTGGTGAAGGTGCCGGCGCCACAGTAGTGGCAGCGTGGGGGGTCGGCGCAGGTATCGGCGGTGTGACCATACTGGCAGCAGCACGGCAGGGAATAGGGCGTACACCGCGGCTAGCCTCGACTGGGAGCACCTGCCCGAGGGCAGGAAGCCCGTCCTTCAAAGCAGCGCGGTAGTCTGCCCCATCCCAAAACTCCAGGCGCACCAGCGGCGACGGTCCTCTGGCTGTGATGATGCGCGTCGCTTTCATGAGAGAAGGCCAGCGACGTCGGGCTGCGCTGAGGAGGAGAGAGTCCGGAAGCTGCCGATGTACTCCGCGCACAACTGCGCTGTACCTCTGCAGCCCCGTGAGGTTAGGATGACTCTCTCTGGACGTTCGATATTCAACCTCTGGCTGTGTCGACTGTGTGCGGTGGGTGGTTGATGTCGGCGTGGTGTCGCAGGCTGAGATACCTTGGTCAGGCGGCGTAGATGGAGATGGAGTTGGCGAGGAGGCTGGCTGTGAGGCAGTGACGGCGCTGGCGTTTTCAGTCTCCCCAGAAGGTTCTTCGGAGGCTCCGTGGACTGCTGCGGCGGCTCGCTTCTTCTTTCTTCCTGCCATGTTGTCTCTGCGGCGGCTGTGGCTGGACTGGCTCCGTTTCCCAAAACAGAGCTCCCTAATCCAGTGTATGTACTACCTTTAAGGAGAACAGAAGCGTTAAGGAAGAAAAGAGTCCCAGTAAAACTAAACATGGAGACACGAAAGAAACAAAACCGGATACTAAAATGGACATACAAAATAAACAATTAGTGAAAAGGCTTATATAAGTGATATATTCTGGAGAAATTCCATTTTTTGTGCTTAGTTTGTGTGAGAACACGATGAAATAGAACCGTGGCGACATCATTCGGTAACAGTCACAACAAACGCAGCAACTTAACAGTTTAAAACAGTGTTTTAAAATAGTAACGAAGTGGTTCGAATTATGAATGTTGACCTAATTAATTTGTTAATGCAGATCGTTGGCAAGAATGAATAAACCATACAGAACAGTTTAGTAATGAGCTCCACTACGTGGGAAGGAAAGAGGCATACCGTTTGTGATTGTGGCAGACTGTTGTCGCATTTTTGCAAGTGCTGTTTTGAAGTTTGTCGCATTCTCTGCTCTCGAGTAGCAAAAAGCGACAAAAGCGACTATAACTTAAACCCTGTTTTGCACTATTCCAGGAATTCACAAAACGGCAAATCTACAGAACGAAAATGTTTTAAACTTTTTTACCTCGGTTTAATGGCTGTATAAAAGGTGCGTTTTATTATTAGGACATTTTACTTTTGAGAAATAAAAGCCATGGTTTAAACTCATTTTGCAGATTGTTTATTTCTCTTTGCACAATGTTGCTGTGCTTCTCTTACATTAAAAAAGTATAACATTCAAAACTGGTAAAACAAATATAAACCAGTGGTCTCTCACAGGTAGAAACTATGTGAATCAAACGAATTGAAACTAATACATCATCGTCGTCGTCTTCGTCATCAAAAACAACAACAAGATAAGCAAAGTTGGCCTGGTTCGGCTCAGAAAAATGTTATTTTCAACAACATTTAAGTCTTACAACACTGCGTTTTCCTGCGGGTTTGTATTTTGAAACCATTTTTGGTTAGTCGATTATCTGCCATCTGTGCTTTCAACTATTCTGTCACTACCTTAATCCTATCCACACCTTACTTCCCGTGTGTGACAGTCAGGACCTTGTCATGGCTGTCACCCGGTATCCCCTTCCGGTGCCGGTAATAGCCGGCTGTATCCTTCCGCACTAACGAGGGTGCTTCGGCGGTACCTCGACACTCACGCCACACTTCTCCATTTATCCCCTCTTGAAAACCTTTTAGTTTAGTTTTTCTCCCCTTTCCCTTTTTCCCACCCACCCCGGCGAAATAAGCCAACTCTTTCTTCTCTCCAACTCTCTATCTGTCTGCCCTTTCAAAAAAAAAAAAAAAAATAATAATAATAATAATTTTAAAAAATGTGCTATATGGTTAGGCCAGTTTTGTTTGTATGTAGAGATTTTGGTTGCTAAATTACACACCTTTTTGTTGCTCAATAATTGTTTCATTACTTTCTCTATTGGTAAGTAAAGTATTGTATTCCACCCAAAAATTCGATGTCGAGATTTCACAGGAAATACACGTTTTGAGGCCCCCTGAATAAAAAAAAAGCATTTTTAGAAAAAGGTCCCTGTGTGTGTGTGTCAGTCTGTCAGTCTGTCAGTCTGTCAGTCTGTGGACAGCATAACTCAAAAACGAAAAGTAGGTTAAAAACCAAAGTTGGTATTTAAGTTTAATGCCTTTCAAGGATGTGACACGAAGATTTTGAAGAAAATAGCCCCACCCTAAACTACCCTTTACATGGAAGATTTTTCGAAAATTTTAATTTTCTTGAAAATGGCTCTAACGATTTTGATTAAAATGCCATATGTTTGAGATATTTTGATGAAAAATGAAATGTATATCTTGAATTTTCTGGCTATTGCCCCTGTAGTAGTATTTACTCTGGATGAATTTTCCATAACTGGTAAACCGTTAGAGATAGACCAAATCATACTATACAAAAATGTAGGTCTTGCTAAAATACACAATTTATGTCTCAATAAATTTCTTGTAGGGTGAAACATTTCGGAGATATTCCTTGTTATGTGCGTGAGTTTCGAAAAACTTAGAACTTTCGTGAAATGGGTCATCGCTGTTCATTTTTTTATATGTTAAGTGTGCAAAGACAACAGAATCTCAAACATTTGACTATCGCACAAAGCCTACTGTATTCTAATATTTCCCTTGTACCTACAAGGAAATAAAAAATAAGATAATTTGTACAAATGTTTATCTCAACTAACACAAAGAAGATATAGGAATAAGAATTTGTAAGAATGTTTAGTACAAGAGTAGAGAAAATCAGGTGAGTGCAATACATCAGATTTTTCCTTATGTGGTCCAAACGGTATATCCTTTTTTTTTTTTTTTTTAATTTTTTGTTAACGTCCTCCAACGTAATGTCATGTCGGTGGACGGGGAATGACTGAAATGGGTGAAATAATGCTCAAATGAGTCCGAGGTCCATAGAGGCTTAAGTTACCCGACATTCGTCTTCTCAGGATAAGGGAAAACTTCGAGGGGAAAAAAAAAAAAAAAAAAAAACTTTATCTGGATAACTTACCCTAAGCGAGATTCGAATTCGCGACCTCTTGAAAGTGAGGCAGACATAAACCAGCACGCTACGGAGGCGAGCAAACGGTATATCCGTCATTACTTCTAAAAAATCTAATTTCTTCTCTTTGCACCATTGTTTTATCCCTTCTATTCATCGCCCAATTTTCGGAACCATGTGTCATACTGGTACGCCCATCAGTCCATAAAACTTTAACGTTATTTCCTTTCGAGTTTTATTTTTCAGACTTCGTTTAAGTGTATCACACATGTTGTGAAATGTATATACTTTTTGTTTAACATCTCTGTCATCATGGAATGTAATACAGATTGCAAGTAATTAAAATGTTGTATCTTTAATTACTATTCTTGATCTTATTTGAAACTAATATACAATTCGAAAATAATTTTTTTTTTCATTCATGAGGCACCTATTGTAACATCTAATTGTACAATAATATACTCTATGCCACACAAGTGAAAGATCTGGTATATTGCACCCACAGGGCCGGCTCCTGGGGTAGTGCCTCTGTGCCATGGCACTACCTTAATAAAACGAAAAAATACGTGTTTTAAATTATTTGTGTACTCCAGGTTACGTCGAGAATACGAGCATTAATCTACTCTTAAAGGCGCAATGAAATAGCTTGTGTGACGATGAAAAGTCATAGAAGCTGACGGAAGTGAGAGCGAGTTACAACTTTGCAACCTTATTATATTACTATTCTTTGGATTCGTGCCACTTCACATGTGGCTCGGATTTACAGTGTTCTGGACGTCAAGTCTGGGTGCTAGCGGGGTTTGGAGGGGAAGGGGAATGGCTCATATTTGTGCGAGTTAGTTACTGTCACGGCTACAGTTAGCAGCACATGCAAATTATTTCTACCAACTTTATTACACACTTAGTAAAATGGCTGTATTCTGAAATGAGAAATAAGCCGTCAATCACTACTACTGCGTAAAAGAAGAAAATCGTGTCATTCACTTTCCGTTGCTTGTACTTAAAAGTATATGAGTAATTGTTTTCTATAAAGTTGGCTGCACTGCCAGTAATCCCGTACATTTGAAAGGGAGGTGCGAGGAATAGTAACAGTAATCTGGGAACAGTAAACACTTGGTAAACAATGTCGAATGTATGAGTGATTACGTGTGCAGTTTCAGGTTTGCTTTGTTGAAGTAAGATGAGTAAAGTAAGTTCTTTACTAATAATTGTAAGTAACCCATCTTCTATATTATCGTTAGAACACAAGATGAAAGCAAAATGCATGGGAAGACCTCCTGATCTGCATATAAACACAGAATAAAAAAGTGCAAGGGTTAACTACGTCAGAAAATTCAACGGAGGCACTTACACAAAAAAACGTGAAATGGATGTGAGGTCAAAAACGCTTTATTCTGCTTTCCATGCATTCTATTTAGTGGCGATAACAATTGGTCAAAGAAAGATGTGGTGAATTTAGTTCAAGTATGGGAAAAATTAAGACCCAGGAGGAATCCAAGCAACATATAAACAATGTGATGAACCTAGCTCTACTACTTGGCAAAGCCAGGACGCGTATCGGAAAGAACGTGAAACTGCCCATCTATTGTGAGTTTATCGCACAGACAAGGCGAGACAGTGTTTGTACACTTTGTTCAGACGCAATCATACCTTCAGGACAGCAACGTCTCATATATCGGCAGGCGTGAAAAATCATACATTTGTGTTTTACCACGCCAGATTACTATTATTTCGCTCTTCTAATAAACAAGATAAGAAGCGATCGCTGCGCTCGAACACCAAGTTCAATACGCTGCGTCGCTTTGCCCTGTAGTACTCGGCACAGGTAAACTTGACTCCCAGTGTCAGCAAGCCATCCTAAAGCATAACCAGCAAGTAGGCAGAAACTGGTATGTGCTAGATTTAAAGATCAATTACATACGATTCTGTAGAAAGTTAAGACTTGGCACTACACGGACATGATGAGTCAGAGGGCTCGAATAATGAAGGCGTATTCCGAGAAATCAATCCACTTGAGTGCTGAGCTGGATAAGGAATTAAAGTTACACTTGTCATCTTCCACTGCATTTGAGGGAATATCTAAAACCATAAAGAATAACATTTTGGAATGCGTGCTACAGGTATATCATGATGAGATCATTCAAGGAAAAAACGAAACTAATTACGTTGCCATTATAGCCGACGAAATAACAGATCCGTTGCGTTAGTCACAACTGGTAGTGATATTGCAGGACATTTGTGTCAGGACATGATGCTCAGAGCACTTTTACGGTATTAGAAACCATGCCTACTAGGTGAAAACTTGAAGAAATTAGTCACACAAAATTACGCGCTGCATCAATTATGCGTGGTAGTATCAGTGACGTACAGAAAATTGTTCGTGGTAAATATCCATGCCCATGCAAATTTCATACATTGTTACGTCATTGTCGTCGATGCCGTCGACGTAGGCGTAGTCGTAGTCGTTATGGTTCTCGTGGTTATGGTTTCCATCATAAAACAATTTTCGGGAAGTATTGTTGGCACTACCAATTCATTCATGTTCCAACCGCCACTGTGCACTCACACGACTTTCTCTACTCACTATTGTACAAACTATTCTTAGAAGCACTTGTTCTTCTACCTCATGCTAATCGAGAAGGCATTTAAAGAAATTGTTTTATTGCATACTGCCTTTTAGGTACAATGGGAATAGAACAATGCAACCGGCTTAAGTGACAATCAAATATATTTTAAGAGCTCTTCGCTTTATGATGGTTTTGAAATTGCATTCTCTTTGCATGAGCAGAAGGAGAAAAACGAATAACGACTTCCCTTTTGAGAAATATTTAAATATGTTAAAATACAAACCAATAACAAGGACCATCTCAGGAAGATGAACTAAAAATTCTCATGTGTTGCACTCACATGACTTTCTCTACTCTTGTAATCACCATTCTTAAAAACACTTATTCCTTTATCTTCTTCATGTTAATCAGGATAAACATTTGCAGAAATTATCTTATTGTTTATTATCTTGTAGATGCAAGGGGAATATGGGAATACAGTAGGCTTTGAGCGATAGTCAAATCTTTTAAAGCTTTCAAATTCCATTCTCTTTGTACGGCTAATATATAAAATAAATGTATCATGATCTTCCTTTTGACGGACGTTTTCCAAAACTCACACAAATAACAAGGAATATCACCAAAATGGTTCACTCTACAAAGGCAAAAAAAAAAAAAAAAAAAAAAAAAAAAAAAAAAACTGTGCTTTAGCAAGATCTAGATTTTTGTACAGTAAGATTTGCTTTATCTCTTACGGTTTACCATTTACACAAAAGTCATCCAGACTAAATAGGACTACAGAGACTATAGCCAGATAATTGAAAATATACTTTTCGTTTGATATAAAAATATCTTAAACATAAGGAATTTTAATCAAAATCGTTAGAGCCATTTTCGAGAAAATCAAAATTTTCGAAAAAATTTCTATGTAAAGGGTAGTTTAGTGTGGAGGAATTTTCTTCAAAAATCTTCGTGTAGCATCCTTGAAATACATTAATCTTATACACCAACTTTGGTTTTTAACCAACTTTTCGTTTTCGAGTTATGCTGCCCACTAACAGATACACAAACACAAAGACACAGACACACACACTGACCTTTTTTCTAAAAGTGCCTTTTTTTATTCCGGAGGCTTCAAAACATATATTTCGTCTGAAATCTCAACATCGAATTTTTGGGTGGAATACACTACTTCCTCTACTTTACTATACGTAGTAGAGAAAGTAAAAATGAGTTGAACTTAAATTGTCTGCTTTAAAAATATCTACATTTTTATGTAGATGTTAACTATCTCTTACGGTTTACCAATTATGCAAAAGTCATTCAGAATGAAGAGCACATCAGAGGCTATTTTTTCAGATTTCCGGTGAAACGTGGTATGGAGATTTTGGGTGGAATACAATATTTCCTTTACTTTAAATACATGTAGAGAAAACAAAAATGTTCAGTATTCCAGGTTTACTCTTTCATCGGGAGATTAACATGATTATAAATTTATTTCACGTACGTGCAGTGAACCAGGTACCGCCATTGTTTATTATTATTATTATTATTATTATTATTATTATTATTATTATTATTATTATTATTATTATTATTATTATTATTATTATTATTATTATTATTATTATTATTATTATTATTATTATTATTATTATTATTATTATTATTATTATTATTATTATTATTATTATTATTATTATTATTATTATTATTATTATTATTATTATTATTATTATTATTATTATTATTATTATTATTATTATTATTATTATTATTATTATTATTATTATTATTATTATTATTATTATTATTATTATTATTATTATTATTATTATTATTATTATTATTATTATTATTATTATTATTATTATTATTATTATTATTATTATTATTATTATTATTATTATTATTATTATTATTATTATTATTATTATTATTATTATTATTATTATTATTATTATTATTATTATTATTATTATTATTATTATTATTATTATTATTATTATTATTATTATTATTATTATTATTATTATTATTATTATTATTATTATTATTATTATTATTATTATTATTATTATTATTATTATTATTATTATTATTATTATTATTATTATTATTATTATTATTATTATTATTATTATTATTATTATTATTATTATTATTATTATTATTATTATTATTATTATTATTATTATTATTATTATTATTATTATTATTATTATTATTATTATTATTATTATTATTATTATTATTATTATTATTATTATTATTATTATTATTATTATTATTATTATTATTATTATTATTATTATTATTATTATTATTATTATTATTATTATTATTATTATTATTATTATTATTATTATTATTATTATTATTATTATTATTATTATTATTATTATTATTATTATTATTATTATTATTATTATTATTATTATTATTATTATTATTATTATTATTATTATTATTATTATTATTATTATTATTATTATTATTATTATTATTATTATTATTATTATTATTATTATTATTATTATTATTATTATTATTATTATTATTATTATTATTATTATTATTATTATTATTATTATTATTATTATTATTATTATTATTTGTTTATCCTTCCTTTCTTCAGAGTAAGTGGCCTGCACCGTCCTCTCGACCTCTGGGTTGCGAGTTGCTTAAGCAGGGATAGACGCCTTCAGGCCTGGTGTTAACTGGAATGGTTAGGGATCCCTTACTTCCTAGCGCACATCGTCATCCAGATCTGGTGACCCTTAAGGCCTTCCTTTCAGTCCTTTCTCCCTAGGGTGCGGAGCTGTGCCCGCTTCGTTAGAAGACTGCCTAACTGTATGGCTATTTCTGACTCAGTGATGTCCAACCTTGTCTCCTAGGAGACGCTTACGTAATTAGCGGCTATTCCCCACTCCACCCTTTCAGTCGGAGAATGAATCAGCTCTCGTACCAACATAACCAGACAGTCAGTATCCAGTTACGGACCAAACAGGCGATTCCATGGCAGTTTCTAAGTCTTACTTTGAATTTTCTGGGAATGCTTTCAAAGGAGCTCCTCATTCTGGATTACTTTTACATAAATGCAAACAGTAAGAGACAAAGTTTTATTAAGTAACAATGTGCATCTGGTGTGAATTTATGGAAAAACGTCTTTTTTTTTATTATTTATGTAGTTTATTAATTTTTTTTAGTGACATTTCCAAGTTGCTATCTACTATTTGTATGAATTTACCAATACTTACACTTTTCTTAAATAGGAGTGTGTTATTCATTTTTCATCTCTTGGCCTTGCAAAGAGAACGGGATTTCAAAGGCATCGCATAGCAACCAGATCTTGAAACACTTCACTATCGCTTAAAACGCCCTGTATTCTCATATTCATCTTACCTCTACAAGAAAATTAGCAATGATATACTTTCTGAAAATGCTATATTGACTAAAATGAAGTAGAGAAGTAAGCATTTGCAAGAATAATGTGTACACACGAGCTGTGTGTGTGTGTGTGTGTGTGTGTGTGTGTGTGTGTGTGTGTGTGTGTGTGTGTGTGTGTGTGTATGTCCTCGTATAAGAGTTAGTATAGCTGTACATATATCTGCCAACAGAGTTTCTCCAAATTGAACTATATTAAAAGTTCGCATTGCAATAGGTTACGCGACGATCACTTGGTGTATCTTCTAAAGCTATGCATTTACTTCTTAAAGTAAGCAGTGCCAAAGAAGTCACTAATAAACAAAACTTCATCGCTTAACTTTCGTAAATCAAACGCAACGTGCATGTAATCATCCGCCACTGTAACATAATACACATCTGTGTGTTAAATAATGGCAAAGTCCACGTATAGTGGATAGAGGTAAATCCAACCTCCCCTCTTTCGTAAACGTTAGACATCGCTGTGGAAACTCAGCACGCCCGCTTCCTCCACTATTTTATAACATCTTAGATTTGATTATACCTTACTATAGTTCTTTGAACCATTCCATTATCACCTCAGAACAGTCAGGAGCGATAAAGAGAATAATTTTATTGTCGATGGCAGTAAAACTCGCCTGCGGAACGTTGACGTAAGTAAATGGGAAAGATAAACGTATGAACAATAAGTCGTATGAAAAATAACTGTATATTGTAGAGATAACAAAGGCATTACAACTTCTTAAATTTGCGTTAATCATTATCACTGTTACGGAATATATACTTCTTTCAACATTTAGTAAAGGCACAGACAATATACCGCTTCCTGGTAAGAAACTATAAACGCATCTATCAAGTCACTTTCCTTTGTTGTATGGTGTGGGTCCCGTAATCGAAACAACTGCTGAGAGTATTGTGGCCATATGTTTCCGCAAACCCTTTCTCTGTCTCGTTCCCTCTCTTCCTTGCTTTTTCTAATACACTGGGCACGGATGTTTATGACAAGTCATATTGTTTGTTTGTGGTTTCCTTCCATAGGAAATATAAGCAAAGCATGATTTTATTAAAGGTCATTAAAATCATCCAATTTTCATGGGTCATATAGTCATTTTGGTTTTTTTAACGTTTCTTTCTCATTTTCTTGTTATTTTTCATATTAAAGCCACATTTTTTCTTAAATTTTCGTATTGGAATCGTATTTTGTCATATTCTTACTTTCTCTACTACGTATAGTAAGTAGAGGAAGTAGTGTAATCCACCCAAGAATTCGATGTCGAGATTTCACTGGAAGCAAATGTTTTGAGGCCCCCTGAATAAAAAAAAAAAAAAAAGTACAGTTGCGCGCGCGTTTGTGTCTCTGTGTAAACAGTGTCTGTCTGTCAAAAGTCTACTAAAAACCAAAGTTGGTATTTAGGTTTACTGTCTTTCAAGGATGTGACACGAAGATTTTAAAGAAAATTCATCCACTCTAAACTAACCTTTACAGGAAAAAAAATTTTGAGATTTTTTATTTTCTTGAAAATGACTCTAACGATTTTGATTAAAATGCCATATGTTTAAGATATTTATATAACAAATGAAATGTATATTTTAAATTTTCTGGCTATAGCCCATGTAGTCCTGTTTACTCTGGGTGACTTTTGTATAACGGGTAAACTGTAAGAGATTGACCAAATCTTACTACACAAAAATGTAGATCTTGCTAAAATACGCAGTTTATCTCTAATTAACTTGATAGAGTGAACTTATCGGAGATACTCCTTGTTATTTGTGTGAGTGTTGGAAAACAAACTTTCGTCAAAAGGAACATCGAGTCACAGGAGGCCGTGACAGCAAAGAAATCAACTTTTAAACGTTCTCCGATACACATCAATAATCTGAATCCAAAAGACGCTCACCGTACATAACGGATAAGTAGAACGAGTCTACTAAATATGCTTTCTCGTATGTTAACAATTAAACGAGTATAACAAACGGGTTAGTAAGACATTATTAAAAATCCTCACACAGCAAACTAGTGTACACCATCAGAAGCAATGGCAGCTGCTGAGTACAGCAGTCTACCGTCTCACAACGTCGACACAACCACCATGAACAACAGTGCTACAAGAAACTCCAGCTATGCTACAGTTACTCAGACTTCTCCCAAGAAAGAAGAAGCTATCATCATTGACTCCCATGACGGACTTACCATCAGAGACTACGCTCTCGCAGTAAGTAAATTAACTGAACCAAGTAACATAAAATTTATCTCACGGATCTCGAACTCCAGAATATGTATATACCTAACGTCATCTAAAGTAGCAGAATCACTGGTTACCAAACATCCTAAAATAAATATAAACAATGTTACTCTTCAGATCCGTCCTCTAATTACTCCAAACAAAAGAATCGTTCTTTCAAATGTGTGTCCAGTTATACCAAACTCACTCATAGAAACTCAGCTAAATGCATATGGAATTAAACTAATGTCAAACATTACCTACTTAAGAGCTGGCATTTCAGAGCCAGGACTTTCCCATATCCTTAGTTTCAGACGTCAGTTTTATATTCCACCCAATGATGTGGAGAAATTACCTCCAAGCATACAGATCCTATATGAAGGCACTAAATATTGGATATACCTAACAGCGGATACCCCTACCTGCTTCATCTGCAAGCAGGAAGGCCACTTTGCAAAAAATTGCCGTGAAGCTGACGGTATACAAGAAACTACTCCTCAGGTCTTAAACAAAGACATGTTTCCTGAATTGCCTACCGCTACCAAAAACCTCCAGGACCGTTCCCCTTCCCCTCCTAAAGGAAAAGATACTGAACAGCAGCAATCACCTAACCTCACTTCTACCCCTGAGCCCATCCTGCCATTTCAAGACGAACGCAACAATTCCCCAGAACCTATGCTAATGGAAACACAAACAAGACCTAAACGACCAATATCAAACAGCACAACTGATTCAGAGGATAATGCTTATGGAAAAGAAGCGCGGCACCTCCTCGCTTCACAGCAGGCTAAGAAGGTTAAGAAAGCAAACCTTATTTCGTCAATAGCTGAATCTCTCAGACCAATTAAACATATTATCGACGCCGACACCCACAATTATGCACTAAACTTCAGCCAGTTCCAAAGCTTTATGGAAAACAGTGTTGGAGTAACAAACATTGTCCCCATAGCTTTGGAATACACTTCAGATCTAGAATCTCTAGTGAACACAATGCAAAAAGTCTATCCCTATTATACAGAGCGTAGTATAAAGACCAGAAGTAGTAAAATTCAAAAAAAGCTGCTGGAATACATTAATCAGGTCAACAATGCCTCCGAGCGAACAAAACCGATGTGTCCCGAAAACTAATCGCCATAGATATAACACCTTATCCCATAAACAAAATTAACATATGAATAACATACTTCAATGGAATATTAATGGTTTCCATGGCAATTTCGAGTTTCTTAAACTCTTGATCAATAAACATAACCCTGCAATTATGTGCATTCAAGAAACTAACTTCAAAGGAAACTATGTTGCATCATTACGAGGTTATACTCAATATCACAAAAACCGCAAAGACTGCCTCCATGCTAGTGGCGGCGTAGTAACCTACGTTAAAGACAGCATTAAACATTAGGCAATACCGCTTACAACTGAACTTGAAGCAATTGCCACTAGAGTAAACCTTCCTACACCTATTTCCATTTGCAACATATATCTACCAAATAAAAGCCCACTTGATTTACATGCACTGCAGGAGTTAACACAACAACTTCCTAAACCATTTATTATACTGGGCGATTTTAATAGCCATAGTACTATATGGGGTTGTAAGCATACCAACGCAAGAGGTAAAATAGTGGAGCAGCTCTTGCACAACGAAAATCTCAATATGCTTAACGATACCTCACAAACTCACTTCAGTACAGCCAACGGTACTTCCAGTGCAATCGACTTAACATTAATCACTCCTGATATCCAAGATAAATTTGAATGGACAGTCGCCAAGCAATTACATGGCAGTGACCATTTCCCAATTTTATTAACTAATGCAAATAACATTCCTTTAACTTTTAACTGTCAGCCACGATGGAATTTAAAATGCGCAAACTGGAACAAGTTCAGAGCACACGTCTCTGACAATTTATCCTATCTAACATCCCCCATGAATTTCAGTCAGTCAGATACTGACAAACTAGTAAACTCGTTTGCAGAAGTGATTTTCAATTCCGCCGAGGTCACTATTCCTAGGATATACCCTGTTTCTAGGAAGACTGTATGTTGGTGGAACGAAGAATGTAAAACAGCGATAGCATTAAAAAATAAAGCCTATTATAAATACAAAAGGCAACCTACCCCCACACACAAAATCGAGTTTCAAAAAGCCAGAGCTAAAGCACGTCAAGTAGTAAAGCACAGCAAGAAAGAGTCCTGGCTAACATTCGTGTCCACTGTAAACAGAAAAACCCCGTCACGAGTGGTATGGCAAAAAATTCGCAAAATACGGGGATCTTACGATGGAACACATAATATAGTTTTCCACAATTATACAACAAACACTACAAATACTGACCCCCAAACCATAGCAAACATACTGGCGCATACTTTTGCAGAGGCCTCAAGAGAAGAAGCTTGCGAAAACAAGGTGACCCACTGCTACCAACCTGACGAAAATAACCAAGAAAACTACAATGATAACATTACTTTCACAGAATTCATGGAGGCACTTGAAAAGAGTAAATGCTCCAGCCCTGGGCCGGATAACATTCCTTACATTATGTTAAAATCCTTACCGCAAGATGGACTGGTTTACTTTCACGAAATCCTTAATTATATATGGAACTCAAGAACTTTTCCTAAACAGTGGCGCACAGCAACTATAGTACCCATCCCCAAACCAAACAAAGATCTTACTTCACCTGAAAGTTTCAGACCTATAGCCCTCACCTGCTCTATGTGTAAAATACTTGAAAAAATTATAAATAACCGATTGCGTTGGAAACTAGAGAAAATGCAGTTCTTCACCGAACTTCAAAATGGTTTCCGCCAGTTTCGATCCACCACTGACCATCTTTTAATACTTGATTCTGAAATAAAAGCTGCATTTACACAGAAACAACATCTCATGGCAATAAGCCTAGATATAGAAAAAGCGTATGATAAAATTTCACGAGCTTACATACTCAAAACAATACGTAACATCGGTATCCGTGGTAATTTGTATCACTTTATTGACAACTTCCTTCAGGAATGGAAAATTAAAGTTCGCTACAAAGGAACCATGTCAAAAGAAGAATCCATTAATAGAGGTGTTCCACAAGGATCAGTAATCAGTGTCACACTATTTCTCATAGCTATCAACAGTATAGTAAGCAGTATTACACCACCTGTAAAAGGTATACTATTTGCAGATGACCTAACTATCTTTTGTAAGGGGAAAAACCCCTCTACTACTGCAACACTTCTTCAAGAAACACTGGAAAATCTGCACACTTGGACTAATCATGCTGGTCTTAACTTGTCATATCATAAATCGAAATGCATATGCTTCTCCAAATCACCATGTAAAGTCCCAAACCCCACAATCTGCGTGGATAACAAGCTAATCGACTCAGTGAAAACTATCAAAATTTTAGGTTTAACTTTTGATGCAACTCTAAGCTGGAAACATCACATTGATGATATGAGAAATGAATGCCTCAGAAGATTAAATGTACTAAAAACCCTAAGCTGCAAAAACTGGGGTTTTGATCTCAGTACCCTCAAACGAACGTATCAAGCTCTCATTAGAAGTAAACTCGACTATGGAGCCCAGATCTACAATACAGCTAAATCTTCAGTTTTAAAGAAACTAGATACAATTCAAACAGCAGCTCTAAGAATATGCTTGGGAGCTTACAGAACCAGCCCTGTTTCTGCCTTAACAATGGAAACCGACGAACCACCATTGAACGTCCGCAGAACAGATGTGAGCCTAAAATTCGCCCTTAAAACTTTAGCAAGACCCGAATCAATGATCTACCAGTACGTCCTCCCAGAAACGTCCAACCAACGTTTACAGGCTAATTCACAAAAAGAAATGTCATTTAAATCTAAAATAAGCAAATGCATTGAAGAATATAACATAGAAGTTCCTGCCATAATGCCCAGAAAGTTTCATTGTCTACCACCTTGGAGAATACCAACTGCTCAACTAAATTTGAATATTACAGCTTACCATAAATCCCATACAGATGCATCTTGCTATAAACAGCTGTTTCAAGAAATAACAAATGCCTACCCTAACCATACATTTATCTACACTGATGGTTCCAAAACGGACAGCGACAATGGATGTGCCATAATTACCCCAGATAAGAAACTTCAGCTGAAACTCCCTAAATATTATTCCATATTCTCCTGCGAACTTTGTGCACTTAAGCAAGCTTTAACATACATCATCCAATCTAATGAGAGTAAATTTCTTATAATTTCTGATTCATTAAGCTCTCTCCAAAGTCTCAGAGATCGTTCAACTGACCTCCAACTGCTTCAAGATATCCACAGTCTTTATTCCATTGCTCTAAATAAAAAGAAAATAGTTACTTTCATTTGGGTCCCTTCACACTGCGGCATTAAGGGCAATGAAGAAGCGGACAAAGCTGCTAAAGAAGCAAGTCGGTTAACAGACACACATGAACAGCAAGCAGTACCTTACCGTGATATTACAAAGTACTTCTCCAAACTAATAAAAACAAGATGGAAACAGGCCTGGAATCAATCGCCTCCAGAAAAACTACACATGGTAAGGAAAGGAGACACCAATTCTTCCCCTGTCTATTCTCTTAGCAGGAAAGAGCAGGTGATTATCTCACGTCTCCGCATTGGTCATACAAGGTTAACCCACTCATACCTCCTCAGCAAAGGCCAGCCACCACAATGTGAAGTCTGCAACACCCGCCTCACAGTAAAACATCTCCTCACAGAATGTAAGCAATACGCTACACAACGACAGCTTCATCACATCATTGGAGACTTATCCATCACTCTGAACACGCCATCCAACTGCAGAAGGGTGTTATCATTTCTCAAAGGTACGGGCTTGCATGCGAAAATATAATATGAAAGATACTTGTTGTACTGATTTGATTGTATTCTCATGTTTTTGGTAAAATAATTGTACTAAATTTATTGTATACCGCTGTATTCCATAGAATAGTCGCGATATGACTTAATTGTTAAAGCGACTCTAAATAAATAAATAAAAAAAAAAAAAAAAAAAAAAAAGGAACATCGTTATTCATTTTTTTATATGTTAACCGTGCAAAGAGAACGGAATTTGAAAGCTTTAAAAGATTTGAGTATGGCTCAAAGTCTACTGTATTCTCATATTCTCCTTGCACCTACAAGGAAATGAGCAGTAAGATAATTTGTACAAATGTTTATCTCAACTAACACCAAGAAGATATAGGAATAAGGGCTTATAAGAATGGTTAGTACAAGAGTAGAGAAAGTCATGTGAGTGCAATACATCAGATTTTTGTAGTCGCATTTCATCGGTGCGTGCCCCTGAGAGACCGTGAGGTAAAGTAACATGAATAATATAGAAAAATACTTTTTTTGGGAATAGTTTATAGAAGAGACAAAAATAAAGGATACCGATATGGATAGAGAAAGGCGT
Organism: Tenodera sinensis; assembly: GCA_030765045.1. Lineage (NCBI taxonomy): Eukaryota > Metazoa > Arthropoda > Insecta > Mantodea > Mantidae > Tenodera > Tenodera sinensis. The sequence goes on along the minus strand of CM060971.1, from coordinate 45,867,844 downwards.
AACACATAATATTTTTAGAAAATACTTCGTATGTAATCGGATAATTAGCAAATTTCATATTTGAGTTATCTACATATCGTTTAGATATATTATGTATACATAAGAATCAATGTTTGTATGTTTGTCCTCTAAGCGCTAGTGAACCGTTTAACCGATCACCTGGAAATTTGGCACGTATATGTAAGTATTTCTTCACGAAGAAGATTTGCATGCTAGCTATCCTTTTACTATACAGCGTAATTCACATGGTTCCTATCTACTTGCTTTTATTTAAGGCAATAAATTCACATACTCTCTACTCGCCCTTCAACATACAATTCACACAATTTTTTAATGAAATAAAACGTATTACATTCACACAGCTTCCTCTACTTGATTTTCTTCCTGTGGTATTTGAGATTGTTCAACAGTGCTTTTGCATAGTTTTTCCGGTATTTTTATTTATTTATTTTGTTTATTTATGTTTCGTGACTGTAAAAAGTTTAGGGATAAAATCGTCAAACCAAGGGCAACGCTGGCAATTTCAGCTGCTTTAGTGTATTAAAATAAAAATACTTGCTATATTGCAGGTCGCCCTTGAGGTTATATTTTGACTGTTCGAATTCGCTTTGGAAATGATTGTCACGCAAATACCATTCTCTGGTAATGTATTAGGGTTTTAATTTTATCGCTGAATCAATGAGTGACCAATTCGCACGTGAATAATAAATCAGTTATATTATGCATTTTCAAATAGAAGTTATTTTGCGTAAAAACTCTTAGCTTTCGCAGGTAGTGACTAACCTATAAGGTAGGTAAGTGAAGTTAACTGAAACTAATAAGATCTGCAGAAATAGACAAAATCACGAATACTTTGTTTAACCACAATGAAATAAACAATAGTTTTAAAGCCAAGCGGTGCAGCGGCTGCCAGGCATTTTCAGTGTAGCTTTTTTCAAAAAATGAAAACTCTGCCCCACTCCTCTGCCAAAGATGGCGTTACTTTGAAGTATGGGTTTACAGGTTTTGCAGTTTAAAAGTATAAAACAAGTGGAAGACCGGTTGCATTGCCTCTCACCTTATTTATGAGGGTTGCCTTTTGTTTGCTAATGGTTACAACCCAGAGCGGTTCTCCTTGAGAGTTTTCTTGTTTTGCAAATATCTATACATCTGGGTGGAATTGAAAATAATTATCACTACTAAACCACTACATCGTAATAGAGAATTCTGAGCTGCTCAATGATGTCACTTGTGTGAATGCGTGGCTAACGATACAGACAGGCTGCGGCGCGAACTGGAATCATGGCTCAGTGAATGAAAATATCCATATTCTAAACAACCAAAAAATTGCTCGCTGAATTCGTACAAAAGCTACAGTTATATCACGATGGTATACAATTTTAGTCATGTTTCAGACTACCGTTACTGCGTACCGTAGAATGGGGTAACTTAGTCCGTTTTTAAACGTTCTTGCCAATTTTGGTATGAAGATGTTGACTAAAATTCCTAATTAAATTTGAGAAGATTCTCTGATGGCTGTTGTACCTATATCACGCAGAAAATAGTTGCTATGTGTACTATTGTTTATTATTATATAAACTATTGAAATGTGGCCGAAGTATTCTAGAAAACATGCTAACTTCGGCCACGAGAAAGATATAACAGAAAAACAAGATTCACTTGCCGGTGTTTACTTCGGTCGCCAGAAATGCTGTACTTGTTTTGGGACATAAGTTGCGTTAAAAATTTAAAGAAATTTAGCACTAAATACTTACTGTATTTTTCTTTAAAGACTTATCATACAAGAAAATAATTTTACGCCAAAATTATTTTTAAAATACATTTATTTGTCAGTTTGATCATTTCTTAGGCCTGCCTACAATTTGGCTTCAAAACTGAAAATAAAGCTTCCATATCTTATACGAAGGAATGGTTGTAGTTTCCTCGCAGATTGATTCTTCTGCACACATCTTCGTTGTCTAGAAACACAAGGAAGAATTGTTTCCCAGAATTTTTTCTCAAGCATTTATTTCATGTGTTCCCAGAATTCAACATTTCTGCAGCACAGAATCTCTGATTCTTCTCAATCAAAAACTGCACAAGAACGAAGTCCATGGGCGTCGCGAACAGGGGGGGGGCAAAGGGGGCCGCGACCCCCCCTTGGAAGTTGCTGAACTTAATGTGCAATCAATTATTGACTATTAAACTATTATTTTAATTTAGGATAATTGTTATTTAGCACAAATCAATACGGTTAACTGCAACAAATATAAATTTCGACCATAAAATGATGAATTAATAATATCTGATTGCAAACTTCCAACATGTGCCCCCCCCCCCCCCCCCCCCCCTGGAAAAAAGTCTGCCGACGCTCATGACGAAGTCTCCTGCATTGACTCATCAACAACCGGTGGGACATATCTTAAACCACTTTTATTGGAATCTGTAGAAGAAAAATGCTTACTTTGGACCAAATCATTGCTTCTTCTAACATAGAACGGATTTCTTCGGGTTTCATTTCTCTTGAAATGGTGTTCCTTACCAACACACTATTTCCAGATTTTACATTCAACCTCTTTTGACTATTTTATTCTTTCTCTCTCCTATGACATCTCAGATCTGTTATTTTGCTTTCTTTAGTTAATATTATGTAATGTAAGTTACTGCGATACTGTATTGGTTTGCGTATCTTTATTTAATTTGGTCATATTTTGCTCCTTTGCAAAGGTGCTGGTGTAAGAAGCATATTTATGGACTGTTTTAATATAGTTGGTGCTGTATCCTGACAAGAGAAATTTTTCTTTGGTATACAGGCGTGGCCGAAGTTACTATTAAAATTCACACCGATGAATGTAGAACTAATTCAATGCAACAGTAATTGTTAAATCTGTTTCAATCTTAAATAACATATGATACTCATCAATTACTTGAAATACAAATCACCTACTTGTAGGATTTGAAGCTTTCACGGCGAACGTCAGTGATCACAAATCACCTACTTCTTCAAGTCTTAGCTAGCTATAAGTTTGTTTTCACTCTTCCGAGCAGCAACTCTTGCGGACGGAACGATATCATCTGCTACTTATGTCTACTTTACGCACAAGGATGCATGGAAAAAACTTTCCAACTAATGCGCTCCATCAGATGTACAATAAACCTTACGAAATCGTTACAAATTAATATTCAAGATGACAAAATAAAAAGTGAAGTTCAACAAACTAATGGCCCAAGTCGCCCAAGGCAGCCGAAATTAGCCTGTTTTACGGTAACTACGATACACGCTGTAGCCTGTCTTATCTCGTTAACCAGGTGTGAATTAATAGGTTCAATTCTATGAAAGCTGGCTAAAAATAAACCTGCAATTGCCTCACTACTCAGTTATTGACAATAAGCAGAGAGTACGAGTCTTCTATCGCTGGTCCTTCCAGTAGGGCAGGTAATTGCGGGTTTTCACGCTGCACCGTAAAATTATCTATTTCAGTGACAGTTACCACCCTCGCTTTCATTTTCAAATATAGTTAACAATGGGTAAGAGCTGGACAAAGGTACTGCCTTGAATTCCCAGTGGGTCTGCGAGTTGTGGATAACCTGACTAACGCATGGGGGTCGGCAGAGTATATGAGCGGACAGTGTACTGTAAAATGCTGAGTTTTCCTGAACAAAATGATATATCATTTATGTTGTTTGTACAATTATTACCAGTTTTATAAGGGTTTTAAGTTGAGCATGCTGCTCTTTAAAATCAGACATCTTGCCACGCCCCCCTCCCAACAGGTACTAATGGCAGCATGGAAGCAGAGGGAGCCAAGAAAATATTCTGTCGTTCTGTAGGTACTTGTGGCGTGAGGTATGTTAAATATTTGGGGCATGGGGACTCCAAAGCATTCAAGACAGTTTGTGAATGTAAGCCTTATGGAGATGATCTTGTGATTGAGAAACTTGAATGTGTGGGCCATATACAAAAACGAATGGGAAGAAATCTGAGGGAATTGAAAAAGCAAATGAAAAAAACCAAATCATGTGATGGCAAGACTCTTGGTGGATCAGGCCGATTGACCACAAAGGTTATTGATAAGCTGCAAACATATTATGGCCTTGCAATAAGAAGAAATACACATGACATTGATGCCATGAGAAATGCTGTATGGGGTACTTTATTCCACAAAGCATCGACAGATGAAAAACCTCATCATACCTTCTGTCCTGAAGGACCTGACACTTGGTGTGCTTGCCACAAGGCTGCAATGTCAGGTGAGTCTTATAAGCATACAAACTCTCTACCATATGCTGTAATAGAGGCAATAAAGCCTATTTATAGGGAACTGAGTGACACAAAGCTGCTGAGTAAGTGCTTGCATGGACACACCCAAAATCAAAACGAAAGTTTTAACAATTGTATATGGGAGCGTGTACCCAAGACAGTGTATGTGTCATCAGATGTAGTGAAAATAGGTGTCCATGATGCCATTATAACATCCAATGATGGTGCTGTGAGCAGACTTCTTGTGCTAAATGAAATGGGGTTGAAAACAGGGATCAACACAGAAAAAGCTCTTCGGCGTATAGATCAGTAACGGCTCTACCATGCCCAAAGAGCAGCACAAGCCTCAACAAAAGAGGCTACAATAAAAAGGAGGGAAGCAGAGAAGCAGCTTGAGGATCTATATGAGGATAATGATGATTATAATCCTGGAATGCATTAAGGTAGGCTTGCAGAACATCACAAAACTTCAAACAACGTTTTCTCAGTATGTAAATTTTATGTATAAATGTACCTTTTTCTCATGAACTACCAATCATAGAGGCTTGAAATTTTCCACACTTTTTTATAACATACACATGTAGTCTGTGAAGCAGAATTTTTAAGCTCAGTGTTTATTAAGCATATGTGCAAACTGAAAACCTGTTGTAAAATTGCTTAAAAATCTACACATTATTTCCCAATTTACCAATTAATTTTTGTAGACTTCCCCAATTGATGTGTTTTAAAAATTCTGCTTTTCAGGGTAGCTAACTATATTCAAAACATGCCTGAATTTTTTCAGTTGTGTGTTGCAAATGGTTCCCGAGGAACAGGAACCCAAGTTTTGTATGCTTTTGGAAAATATTTTTTGAATAAATTTTAATATATCTGAATTTTTTAAAAATCTATTTTAACAGACAGAATCATGAAACATAAACTAAAATATGTCTCATTTCATTGTGAATACGTAGTAAAAGTTTCAATCATTTCCATTTCATAGCCTTTTGTGTATTGTAAATTCTGTCATGTGATGTAAAATTGATATTTGCTCAGAGTACGCTGTCCCCTTACGGTAACTGCGATTCACACCGTAGCCTGTCTTATCTCGTTAGCCAGGTATGAATTAATAGGTTCAATTCTATGAAAGCGAGCTAAAAATAAAACTGCAATTGCCTCACTACTCAGTCATTGACAATAAGCAGTGAGTACGAGTCTTCTATCGCTGGTCCTTCCAGTAGGGCAGGTAATCGCGGGTTTTCACGCTGCACCGTAAAATTATCTGTTTCAATGACAGTTACCACCCTCGCTTTCATTTTCAAATATAGTTAACAATGGGTAAGAGTTGGACAAAGGTACTGCCTTGAATTCCCAGTGGATCTGCGAGTTGTGGATAACCTGACTAACGCATGGGTGTCGGCAGAGAAGGGGGGGGGGGGGGGGGGGGTGGGCCTCCTTGCTGGAAGTTTGCAATCAAACAATATTAATTCATTATTCTGTTTTAAAAAGTTAAAGTATTTGTAGGCCGCCTCCGCAGCGTGGTGTAATGTGTCTGCCTCACGTACAAGAGGTGCTGAGTTCGAATCTCGTTTAGAATGAGTTATCCGGATAAGGTTTTTTCTGAGGTTTTCCCTTATCCTGAGAAAATGAATATCGGGTAACTTAAAGCTCTATGGACCACAGGCTCATTTGAGCATAATTTCAGCCATTTCATTCATTCATTGTCCAATATGACATTACATTGGAGGACGTTAATGAAAAACAACATTAAATATTTGTTGCGGATAAGCGTATTAATTTGCGCTAAATAATAGTTGTTCTTTGCACCAAAATTAAAACAATAGTAATGAACCAAGCAGATAAATTAGAGCATATTGGGATAAAACACTTTCAGAACAGTTGCAGCTTTAAGCAACTTAAGCTGCAGCATCTGAATACATCACTAATACGTTCAGTTGGCCATAGAACTTTTAATCCATCATTGACAAATCTTGCAATAGTTTAGTGATTTGTAAAGTCTAGCTCTTTACAGCAGATCAAACATGCTTCCAACTATTGAGGCAACCAAAACAGGCCCACACTTAGTGTCAAACTTAAACACAGAATAGGAAAATGCTAAAATATATAATTTTATGTCGCATTACTAAGAATATTTAAACATTTACAACATGAAATTCAGTTACATTAACCCTAACATTCTGCTTTGTAAACATATCACTTTTCCCAGCATCTAAAAAACTAGGGAAAAACATGTAATTACATAGAAATCCCAACTTTAATTATTACTTTCTTTTTTAGGATTACAAATTTGTTCCTCCCATGTATACACATAAACAGCATAAGATTTTGGACTTGATGCACTATAATTCTGCATCGTCAAAATGTAAGTAAAGAATATATTAGACTTCAAAATAATTATATGTATATTTACAAACATTTGCTTTTCATTGTTCAGTAATAATGAATATCCTTATTTAATTGATTGAAATACATAACAATTATAATAATTATAATGTATATATTATAAATCCTAAATCCTAAAATAAATACAACAAATGTATGCTTAAAGTTACGTATGGTGTGTATATATCTTTTGGTTTATACATGAGTAATATGTAGTGTGCTGGCGTGGACTTAAACCTCTGTTAAGTCAAAACAGTACGGCTTACATTTATATTGCTATCATTGAAAATCTCTCACTTTTTTTACGGCTACTAGTTCACTGTTTACACCTTTATACCAGCATACCTATTCTTCGTGTTATTTTGTTACGATATCTACACAACCTAAAAATCTAGAAAATGTAATAAACTTGCTGCTCCAAAATTAGATGAAAAATAAATAGAATAGCCATGGATACGTCGTGATTAAGTTTTGCAATAAATAATTTAAAGTATGTTAAATATTACAGTGTTTTCAAGAAACAAATTTAGGAATTCTTACTTGATATAGTCTGTATTTTATTTAGCTGACTAAACTGCACCACATGGTAAATTGTATTGTTAAATTTATTATGTACCAGGCGACAATTTTAAAGATATCCTGTCACTTCAAACGACCCTTTACTTAAATGTTTTTCCTCAAAAATTACATAAACCATTTTGTAGAGTATAACATCCTAAGGCATTGACATAAAAAAACCAAAAATTTTCTGTGAATAGATTGTGAAGTTTTCAATTTTATCGAATCTTACAGAGCTTTTTTATGGAAAACATGAGTAGACCATATCTAAGCGAAGGAAAAATGTGAAGCCCGTTAAATATAAAGTATTTGTATTTTTTGATAGCGTTAGTCATTTGCGAAATTTTCGCTGATCTTCATTTGAATTTTGCGGTAGCTTAACTACGCACTTCTGTTTCTCTTGAGCTAATGCATGGAATATGTATTTAATGGCAAGGCAGGTATTAAAGAACAATTGTGTGCCTGCTGAAAATGTATTAAAAACCATGTCTGCCAATATCTATAATAATTATCCCGAAAGTGGATAAAAACATATACGATATTCTTACCTTCTCTGACTCGTAGTTAGTAGGTAGAAGAAGTATTCCACCCAAAATTCGATATTGAGATTTCAGAGAAAATGCATGTTTTGAAACCCGCAAATAAAAATAAGCATTTTTAGAAAAGCTCCATCCGCGCGCGCGTGTATGTGTGTGTTTGTGTGAAGAGACAGAGACAGAGAGAGAGAGAGGGAGAGAGAGAGAGAGAGAGAGAGAGAGAGAGAGAGAGAGAGGAAGGGGACAGCATATCACACAAAAACGAATAGATACCAAACTTAGTATTTATATTTAGTTTATTCCAAAGTTGCTAAACGATTTTTAAGAAATTCCCCTCAATTCAAATTCAATTCTTCGTTTTCGGCTATCACGATTTTAATTAATATGCCATATTTATGTGACAAATAAAATGTATAAGTTGAAATTTCTAAGAATAGCTTTTGAAGCCTCTACATCCGGAAGGAATTTTGTAAACTTTAAGGGATGGACAAAACGCACTACACAAAAAATCTGCTGTTTAAAATCACAATTTATTTCAGGTGTTTTTGTCGTGTGTGTGTGTGTGTGTGTGTGTGTGTGTGTGTCTGTGTGTGTGTGTGTGTGTGTGTGTGTGTGCGTGTGTGTGTGTGCGCCCGTGTGTGTGTGGTTTCATTCTTTTTTTTCTGCAGCATCAGCTATTTTTTAAATATCCGTTATTATTGGTTTGAATCTTTCAATATTTTTCTTATTTTTAAAAAATGCTATCGCTATTCACCTCTTCTAATGAGCCATGAAATAATTAAGCAGTTTCCAGGCCAACACAGTGGCCCACTTACAAGCATCTCACTAGATTCAGTTTCCAGTATCCACCTTGGGTCTGCAATGAAATGAAATGTGTAACGTAAGTATTTATCCAAAGTAATTATTATTTATTTAAACCAACAAACTTACCCAAAGCTTTATCTCAACTATCATGAAGTAAATAGAAAAATAAGCTTTCGTAAGAATAACAGACGATTATAGGTAGATTATAGGTAGTATTCGGGGGAGCAGAAAATATGTATTACAAATAAAATCTCAATTTGTTATAACTTATAAGCAATTAGCAGTAACAGTCTCTTAGGCTATATTAAACTGTTGCCTAATCACTTACGTTGGTAAGCAAAGCACCGCGCTCTAATCGTTTTTACTTCTTCTCCACTATTTAATCGAAACACAATAATATTTTCTACAGGTGTGCTGAGACTGAATTTGCAGTATTTGGCCTTTAATTGACAACGATTGCTGAAATATTGCTTTACAAAACTGCGAGGTGAGCCGATGGCTGCCATGCTCGGTGAGCAGCAAGGGAAACGTATGACAAACTTCATTCTCATACCATCTCTGCAAGTACGTCTGACAATTGGTTGACCCTTCGTGCAGGGTTTACTGAAGTTGGGTATTTACTTTTGTGAAAGATAGTACACCCATATGATAGGATATTGAGAACCGGTAATCGTGTTTGTCTTGTTTTTCTACGTACTCGCCTCTACGTCATACTCTTAAGACTATACCATTGCTCACAGGATATGATACAGTAACAGGTTTGGCTCTTGGGAAGGCAACGGTAAAGATAAGTGCACCTGTACCATTATCGCTTCCTCCTTATCTCTCCTCTATCATTCATTCTTTCGGAGGATATTTCTTCGCTTTTAAGAGATTAGACACGTTTTTGCGTCAATGCGAAGCACGTGTTTGCTCAAAGCAACTTTGCAGAATATTAAGTTTCGTGGAATTAGCACCTTGGAAAAACAAGTTATATAATGCTTATATGAATTTAATACCCTAATCATTCTACTAAAAATTCCTGATGATCAATTAATGTTCATCCATAGTCATTTTACGTAGTTCAACCGCAGGCAATTTAGGGGAAGTTGAAATCACCTCCTTCCACTCGCTGGGACAGAATGACGCATAAGACGACACATTCATATTCTACTCCTGATTAAACCACGATGTTTCTCAGGATTACTTTTTGGCACGATTTACCTTTCAGAAAGTCTTCAATATTTGGTGCAAAAGATGAAGTGCACAGTCTCAATAGATAAGCAAAGTGATTGTCACTTATCTTGCTGCGATACCTTTAATGTAGTTCATTTTTGAAAACGTTTGTTCGCAGATATAAGTGGAGCCAAAGACTGCCATTAAACTAGATGCAAACAAACTAATCTCGGATACTCAGAGCAGGGCAGAGACCTAAATAATTCCCACCCTTCCTACGGTCGTGGAATTCTGCAATGCAGGTAGTTTCATATTTTGTAGCTCGTGTGAAGCCTCGATACATGGAAACTTCAAAAGTGGTACACAGAAAATACCAGAAAATCTACAAGTATTATAATTATGTAAGTTGAAAATACAGAAAAATGTACATTTGAACCTCTTTTTACTTTCTCTGCTATGTATGTGGGGAAAGTACTGCATTCGACCCAAAAATTCGATGTCGAGATTTCACCGAAAGTTATGTTTTAAGTCCCCATGAGTCCAAAAAAAGGTATTTTTAGAAAAAGGCCCGCGCGCGTGTTTGTGTGTGTGTGTGTGTGTGTGTGAGTGTGTGTGTGTGTGTGTGTGTGTGTGTGTGTGTGTGTGTGTGTGTGTGTGTGTGTGAACAGCATAACTCAAAAACGAAAAGTTGGTTAAAAACTAAAGTTGGTATTTAAGTTTAATGTCTTTTAAATACGATACATTAAAGCTCCAAAGACAGGACTAAAGGAAATTGGTTGAAGTGTTACCGGACTTGACGCAGTGATGGAGTATATAAAAACTCTCGTATAGTCAGGGCATTCATCAGTTTTCCAGTTTCACATAATCGGGCAACTCTTCTCTTCTCTGTGGTGAAAGTTTGCTACATATTTTATGTTTTCGTTTTAATGATACTTGCTGCTTTAAGTTCTGCAGCAGTGTCATAAATGTGTCAAGTTACACCAACACTAGAATTAGATGCCATAGCGGAAACGCAACGAGCTCCTAACGTAGACATGGCTCAAAACAAGTGCCATAAATTTATCAAGCAAAACCAAGGAAGAATCAAATAGGCCGAAGTGGAAACTTAAGCAGCGACTCTACTATACTGGCTTTTGACTTGTGCCGACCATTCACGAGACAGTATTGTACCTGCCGTTAGCGACCCGGCCGTTCGTTCTATACCAGAGATGCTCAATCTTATGCGAAAGAAGAGAAGGCGGATTTGACTCTACGTATTTTTCGCCGAGCTAGGTTGCATTCATGGGGCTCAAAAACAAACCTCTCTAGTGCTTTGTTACCAGAATGAGTGATGGGAAAATGCTTCACGCACAAAATGAAGGAGGTGGGGCAGAGTGACTATGTGACAGCATTAACACAGCCCACAGCCGACCTTCATGACCCACGGGTTTTTTCTGGGGCTTCACCGGGTCATCTGGAGAGTGCTAGGAAGAATAATTACATCCCGTAAATTAGGTGTATGAAGTAAATGGATTTAAACCACTTGAATAATAAGTTAGCAGCTTCATTTCATTTCGCCGCGCTTCTCCTTTCATCCCTTTGCTTGTTTCAGGGTTGTAAGTGTCGGTAGGAGTCTCGGCGTTCCATGGCAGAGAAAAATAAAAATGCCATCTCCCCGAACGGGAACGGTCTGCGAGTCCCGGTACCCCACTGGTATGTACAAACCTGCAGTAGGGCCGCAGCCGGTTGTCTCAGCTGCACTGGGGAGTTTCAACGTGGGACCCTGTCCTCCACTCTATCGTGACTCCTGATCTTGGCACCCTCTGTCACCTCTCACCTCGTCCCTCCCTCCGGAGGTGTACTATCTACTGAAATTCAAGGTGCTAAGTTCCCCACCCCGCATCTGGTCATACGTCATTGTGCCAACTACTTAAGAATTTCTATACGTAGGTTTGACATACTTTAACAACTTCAGTTGTGCTGCTGTAGGCCGTTAAATTGTACAAGAGCCGCCACTGTTCTGCATAGCGTGATGAAAAGAAGTTTAATTGGACTGTGCATGCCTTAAAATATTAACATAATGGACTGAATAACCAATTTAAAGCCTAGATACAAGAGTGATGAAAGTTCTTTTTTCTAAGAAGACCAATGACGTGTTAATGTCCCTTTTTAAAACAGGTATCTGAGCACAGAGCTAGAAAAACCTGGTTATGCTACACCAACCTCCCCCCTCTACTGTTCCCTCTGATGCACTTCTACATCATTATAATCCGTACACCGCTCGTCCCAAACAAACGACTACAGATCAGAGGAGCACATAATCGCTGGTTTTACAACTCATCACTAATAGAAGACAGTCTTTTGTCCCTATAGAGCCACATATTAGTACTCAACGCTGAACAGCAAAAACTGTACTTGGTGTGCATAAAAGGTTTCTTCAGAATTATTCTTGCACATTTCCACGAGTATTCCGTATTAGCTACTGAATGTTTTCCGCAGTTATATTAAAGGCCTAAGTTTCTGACAGATTCTGCTATAAACTACACGTTCTAATAACATCGATTTAATTGGAAACAGATGGTGTATAATACTATCTTTGAACCCAAAATAAAGCACTGTAAGCATTCTTTGCCCTTAGCAAATTCAAATATATCTGTAAATATTATAGTATTCTGTTGACATTAGATTATTTGACAACTTTAAACCTAGGGCTATGGTGACAAGTTCTTGCAATGGAAGAAGAAGAATAGCAGATTTCAAGAATATGCGTGTAATGAGGTATGTATTTGAATAGCCGCGCCATAGCCGAGTGGTTAGATAACTTGCCTTTCACCAAAGCGGCCAGGGTTCGATCCCAGATGACCGAATGTGGGATTTGTGATGGACAAGGCGGCGCAGGGGCGGGTTTCCTCGGGTTTCCTCCGACGTCTCATTCCACGTGTGGTTCATCTTCATTCCAGTATTCATCAGCAGGGTGCGGGGCTTTAGTAAGTAAACATAGGAATGATATTTACAGCATGGATTATAGAGCCGGCAGGTAGCGTGAGAGTTGTGCTGCCTTCCACTCCACTTGTTTGCAAGAGCACTGCAAGATCGCCGGTGCTTCCGCTTCCTGTTGTAGGTGCCCTGTTAACTTAATGGATATTTTACTAAAACCCCACTCACTGATCATCGGTGTCATCGCCTGCGATGCCGCATGTAGCAAAAGCGGGCGTTAAACACTGCCAAAAAAGTATTTGATAAAGCATACACATACAACTTAGAATATTCGAAAACGATTAACGCTACGAAAAAGTTATTTGACAGGAGCTGTGTATGTTAAATGAGCTTTACGTTTTTACTGCAGTAAATGTTTGCCTATCTCTAATGATTTCGCAGTTATAAGAAATGAACAAAATCCAGCTGTTATGAAGAGGTTTTCGTCAGATGTTTATAAAGGAGTGAAAATTTGATTCCATGCACATATTTTAAGCATATGGGTTCTAATCACCATCGTTAGGATAACTTTGAGAAAATAAAAATGACGAACAGTGTTTCACGTAAGGAGAAGTTTCATGTAATTTTCTTGGAAATCTTCATCTCGCAGTCTTAAATAACATGTTTGGGTTTTGTTTTCGAATTATGCTGTTGACACATACACGGTGAAATATCGATACCGAATTTTTGGATGAAACATTACTTCCTTTGTTTACTAGACGATACAGAAAGTAACTGTATTTAAGGACATTCGTGTTTTCTTTCATTCTAAATTTACGTTTATTCTTCTGTTTAGTACCTGTTACTCATAGATATCCGCAGGAAATTGTTTCAGATTCCTAATACCACGTTTTATCCGCTAAGAATCCAGGCTAAAAAGCAAGTCGATGGAATTATGTGTCATAAGGTTAACTTGATCTAACAAGAAACACAAAGGAGCCAAACGCACAATCCTACTTACTATGTTAATAGGACATTTGGATATATATTATTGAAAGGTAAAAATGTAGCGATAATGTTTATGCCGCTACCATCTGATAAAAATTAAAATTGTGCTTTTATTTATGGACATTCTTTAACTGCTGTGTTTTAGTGGGTGTGAAAGGGAGGTTAGTTTTGCTCAGATGCCTCTTTATCAGGCTTGTGGTTGTTTTACGCGCCGTAAATCTATGGCTTTACTTCCCATGCCATGCTAAATGTTTTTACGCCCGAAAACTCCATTGTCCTCCGCCGAGATTGAACCCACGACACACGTTAGCCCTAGACCATAGAGGATGATACATTATCGATAGGGAAATACAAGTACATGCTAACATTTAACCTCTAATGTAACTTCCTTTGCCATTACAGGGTTTATGTAATAAAACGTTTTAATGCACATTTGTTTTTTACTTATATAATTAGTATAAAGTACAATTGTATGCTTTTACTTAAAGTAACCCAAAATGAAACCGAGCGAGATGACTCTGCGGTAATGTGCCAGTCTCGCATTAGGGAGGTCCCGGGTTCGATTCCTGTCGTTCCCACACCCTGACTTTGCGTTTTTCGTGATTTTTTCTGGATCGGTAGGTGGATATTGAGATGATTTATCTACCATTATTTCCTTTCCATTATTTTCATTTCGTTTCCTTCCCATGTTTCAGGTGTGCCTCTAGGTTTCGTGGTGTATGGCTGTGCCGGACGGATTAGCAGATGTTTGCTTAAAGAAAAGAGCAGTCTCCGTGGACACTAGAGTGCTGCTTGATTGACAGGTCGTTCATTGCTCTCTCTAGGCAGCTTCAGATCTTCGAACCTAGAGTGTTAGGGACTGGCCTGTCTGTCTGCGAGCTGTAGCCTCATCTGGTTCCTTCAGTTCACCCCTTCTCCCTAGGGGTGGTAGCCACAATGACTACGTGTTGAGGTGTCCTCCTTCCTTGTCTAATCTATAACTCAAAATAAAATGTTTTCTAATACTCGACCTTTGACAATGAAGTCATTAGTCTTCTTACATCCCATATTTTTCATAAACATTTTGTATATTGAAAACCGGTGGACATTTTTGAAAATAACTATGGTTCATTTGTTCGTTTAGACTGCATAGTGGACAAATTGGGGACTCATACATTCCGATCGTATGTAAATGTTTGGTCATACAATCATGTCCTGTTAACAATCGAAAGGCTGCAACTGCTGTTTTCCTAGGTAGATCTGGTATTACTTTGGATTCTGTGCAAGAACTTCCCATTTTTTCCTTGTGATACTGTAATGTTGATTTTATAAAAATTGTATATAGTTTTTTATTGTTTTACAAAATAGAATGTTAATTTTCTAGTTGGTCCATAGGTAGGAAAGCATCCTTTTTTGGCCTAGTTGCCTGCTGTCTCATTATCATATACGCTACACTAAACTGTTTTATCCATCTTGTTTTAGGCCTGCCAATGACCTTTTGGTGTATATTTTAAAAGCAAACGTATAACGGTTTTCATCCATCCTATGTTCTGTACTGTTGTTTTGATTTTCTTTAATTCTTTCTAATATTTTTTTATAAGTTGAAGATTCTTAACTCTTTACACATGTCTTCACTTCTTCTATCTTTTAGTGTATATCCTGCTACGTGTCTTTAAAAACGCATCTCTGCTGATTCTATCTTTCTTTCCTCTGTTTGGCCATTGTCCAACATTCAGGTTCATGCGTTAACACTGAAACAGACATCACTTTGCAAAATTTTATTTTTGTCTCTTTCCTTGTAGTTGTTAATTTTCGCTTGATGGTACCGCATATCTGCTTGAATTTATTAATTTTGTTTATTATATCATTATTTTGTAAGTATGAGGCAATGCAGCCTAAATAATTAAAACAGTTTACTTGCCAGAATATTCTGTCTGGTATACTATTTTTGCTCTTATTGTTTGTGGCTTTCTAAAAGCCATCGTTTGTGTGGTGATGTTTTTATTTTGTAATTTTGGCTTATTTTGTTTGCTTACTTGGTATAGAGCCTTTTGCATATTTAATTCTGAGCCACTTATTAAGAGCAGATCGTCTGCAAATAGTATTATGTCTAAAATAGCATTAATTATCTTAAAATGTACATCCCACTCTCTGATAATTTTATCTTATATAATTTAAATAAAGAGGTGATAATGGGCAACCTTGTTTAACACCTTTATTTACTGTTGCTGTATTTTTTTTTTTTTTTTAATTCCTTCGTCTGAATCGATCATTATCGTCTTATTCACATATAAATGTCTAATTATAGCTATAAGATGTTTCGGTATGCCTTTATTTTTTTCCATTATATGCCATAATATGTCCCTATGTACATTATCAAATGCTTTTTCAAAATCTATAAGCACCATATAAGTGGAAATATTGCACTCTATGTTTTTCAGTTATTTGATTTATATCAAACACACAGTCCATACAGGGTCTTTCTCTTCTAAATCCCTTTTGGGCTTCTAGTACTATACTTTCCATTATTGTATTTAATCTGCTTTTTATTATTGTTGCGTATAGTTTATAACAAGTATGCAATACACTTATTCTTCTATTGTTACTGCAGTTGTTCTTATCCCCTTGTTTATACGTTGGGTATACCGGGTGCAAGGGAACTTATTACATTCCTTCTAATATGTGCTTCACAGAAGTATTACAAACAAAAACGTTTAATGACATTTTGCTCTTTGATCAGCCGATTTCGAAAAAATAAATGGTTTTTGTTCCAAATTGGATGCGTCATTCCACAACAATGTACAAAGATAACTGTTTGACATAGAGTAACGTATTTTTGACATAGCTTTGGTAGTAATTACACATGGTTGCAAAATAATTAATCACTTAAAAGAATTGAAGGAATATTCCGAGCAGCTTTTTCAGACCTGAAGTAACTCGACAACGTTGCCTTGAGGTTGGCCAGGGAATTGAACCGGTTTTTGGATATAAACAGGTCGGTCGCTTGCAGGGCAGTATAATGTTTTGGGAGCTAACGCTTCTGATTGGTCTACACTCACACAGTAAACATGGAAGGACACTGTATGTTATTTGTTTACGTTCACGAGACCCCACGCTGCGGTGTTTATGTACTTACGTATTGAAAGCGACACATACAATCTGCAGTGTTGCCAGCTTGTTTTCGACAAAACTAAAATATCTCCGTAGGAAATGGTCAGAGACAAAAACATAAGATACAAAATGTGTTCCAAATAGCGAGATATATCACTGGTTTAAATTAATGTAATTACTTCCCTTCCATCCTGTATATATTCATATTAGATTTTGTTATTTTTCTGTAAGGTTTACGCAGTGGTGTGAATAACGGCCCCATAGACCTCGCAGCGCTAGAGGTCCCCAATCTGTGTGTGTCCCCAGACTGCTTTTAACAGTTTTCTTAAAAAAGACTTTTTATATTCAATTCAACCATTGAAAACCGCTAGGAAAGCCTGGAACAGATGCGGTTCACTGATGAAATACAGACACCAGAAGTTTACCATGTAAGTATTTCCTACCCTTATTGCTTAAGGGACACTGGGAGTGAAATTGTGTGAAACAAGCTTACCTCCAAGTGTGCATACTCTCAAAGGCATTTATAGTTATACAGAGCACGGTATTTTATTCAATACCGTTGTTATAAAAGCGAAACAAACTACATATTAAGTACGACTAATGTTTATGCGAACATGTCGATTACCCAATAAATTGAATTATTTTAGAATTAGATGATAAGGTATTAATAAAAATGAATGTGTTGTTCTAACCAGTTGTTCAGTGTTATTGCTTCTGAACGATATCTGAGGTACCACAAATAGAACTTTGGTTGGGTTAACACCTGAGTTACCCAGCACATTGACAGGTGACGATTTTGTTTCATTTACGTGCATTATGCATATTGTTTATTTGGGAAAAATAACCATTAATGTTGGTACTCAGGGAGTGTTATTTTAACAATTCGCTGGGTTGTTTGTTCTAAAAATAGTTCATCATTAAGTGAGTTTATTTCACTTTCATGCTATTCTGTGTAAATATGTAATATTTTAATCTATTTTAAGCTTTATTAATAAGTGGGGCGGCCCCCAACATTTATTTTCAGTGGGCCTCCAAAACCTTAGCTACACCACTGGGTCATAGAGTTGGCTTTTATTTGTAAATTTTCTTTTGTTGAGTTATTGACGGAGGCAAAAGCCATATTCTCCATCTCCACAGAGTTATGCCTAGCTGGAGCAGGCCATATTCAAACAATTCGATGTTGGCACACAGGAACTTTGCGGTTATTCCCTGGAGCATTAACATGTGTATTTTTGTTGACGCGGAACCAAGCTAGAAACATTAAACAGATTCGGTCACAGGGTCACTGTCCCTACAAGCCTCTTATACAGAGGTCAGCAGAAAGTGTGATCATCTTAATGGTACCAAAAAGAGGTTGAATTAAGGCCAGTAATTTGCCGTCAGGACCACAGTGGTAATACGTTACCGGCTATGCGGTCCTAAGGTCAACTTGCCTTACACACTGAATCCTAATGCAAATTCTACCCACTAATTTTCTTACACAGGTCATAAAGGAACATGCTATAGATGTCACGATCCCCTCGTGCTCAATTCTGAAGATAGTTGTTGGGATTTAAGCGCTTAACATTCATTTGATATCAAATTACACAGACCAGCAAGCGAAAAAATGATACCTCAGTTTTCCTGTATGTACTTTTATGTACTTACATCCAGTTAGTGAATAAAACACCTTCTTTTTTATTTACAATGCACTTTTTTACTTTTTCTACTACGTATATAAGTAGAGGAGGCATTGTTTTTCACCCAAAAATTCGAAATCGATATTTCACCAGAAATACGTTTTGAGGCCTGCTGAATTAAAAAAAAAAAAAAAAAAAAAAAAAAGCATTTTTAGAAAAAGGTCCGTGTGTACGTCTGTTTGTGTGTCTGTCAGTCTGTCAATCTGTGGACAGCATAACTCAATAACGAAAAGTCGGTTAAAAACTAAAGTTGGTATTTAAGTCTTTCAAGGATGCGATACGAAGATTTTGAAGAAACTTGACCCACCCTAAACTACAGATCACGTAGAAAATTGTTCGAAAATGTTTATTTTCTGTAAAATGGCTCTAACCATTTTGATTAAAATGACATGCTTAAAAGTGTAGATCTCGCTAAAACACACAATTTATGTCCAAATATATAGGCAGAGTGAACCATTTGGAAGATATTCCTTGTTATATATGTCAGTTTCGGAAAACTTAAGCTTTCGTCAAATGGAACATTGTTATTCATTTTGTTTATATGTTAACCATGCAAAGGGAACGGAATCTGAAAGCTTTAAAAGATTTGACTATCGCTCAAAGCCTACTGCATTCCCATATTCCCCTTGTACCTATAAGGAAATAAGCAGTAAAATAGTTTCTGCAAATGTTTATTTGAACTAACACGAAGAAGATATAGAAATAACAGTTTGTAAGAATGGTTAGTACAAGAGTAGAGAAAGTGAGTGCGACACATCAAATTTTTTAAATTTTTATGTGATACACGATTCACGTATAGCTTTTCTCCAAATCAAGGCGATTTCAAATAAGGGAATATAGACTTGGTTACACAAAACATGAGGAAACAGCATTTAAATGTTATTTCATGGTAACAATCTCTTGTGATGGAAAAAAGATGGAATAGGAGGTAAAAAACTAGAATCGCAAAGTTTCACAGCAGTCAATGAATCGATTCCTTGTTATATCTACCAGAATTTCGTCCTTCTTTTGGAGCTCAGTGTCATCCATATTCATACCTGCCGCCATTACGGCAATCGATTACTCAGATCAAAGAAAGTACAAGGCTGCCAACACAACGAACAGGTTAATTGCGCGACGCATTGCGATAAATTGATGTATGTTGTCAACAGATAATGCTGTTGCCACGATAAATTAATCATTTAGAAAGGTGTAATTAATTATATAACATTGTACATTCTAATCAAACCGAGTCTGTAATAAACATGTGCAGAAACAAAGAGAACTTAGGTTACTGGACACGCAGTGGGATACTCAGGCGGTAGCCTCTGTGGCCCGCATTGAGAAGTTCGCGAGTTCGATTCCCCTGGCCCACATTTCTGATCCATTGGTTTTGTTCGAGGTTTCTCTGGGTTGCTAGGCGAGTGCTGGGAAGGATAATTGCATCTCCTGAATTCCCTGTCCTTCCTTTTCAGTTCACTTCTCATTTCACTTCACCTATCATCCTGGCTGGATCTTTTAGGGTTCTAAATGTCAGTTGGCGTGCATGGCAGCTGCAATGGTGTCTGTAAAACCTCGTCCTCTGGAGCGGGGGGATGTCTCAGAGTCCCGGGCCTTCCTGGGGATGAGTGAGTCCGCAGGGGCCAAGGGAGCCGGTTGTACGAGACGTCACCGGGGAGTTTCAACCTGTAGCTGTTATGGACCCTGCCCTCTGCTGTCGTAGTACTCTTAGCATAAACTCTCTTATCCCTCCCTCTCGAGGAGCACCGTCAGGGGCATAGACACAATAGATTTCATTAGCCGAGGTACTAAGTCATCCCTCCCAACCTTGTCAACTGCGCAGGCTCTGTTGACTTTGGCACCCCTTCACTCCCTCCACGTTGACCGCGTGGCTCATAGTACCAGGTGTGTACAAAGTCAACATCTCGCAGCTTAACAGGGTACGCTGTAACTTTCAAGAAGCTTACGTGAACATTTTGTGTTACGAAATGACAAAGCCCATTGCCTCATCTGCTTAATTGATATTATATACGTACATTAGGCACTATAAACCAGATACTTATGAATTCTATTGCAACATTATGGAGAACCTTCTCAAAGAATTCAAGATTAGGTTTTCACATATACGAGTATTATCAACGGAGAATAAAATGTGTTTATTCACCGATCCAAGTCCTTCAGGGCTTCTAATCTATAGCCCCCAGTGCTCTGCAATTAGAGCTAATTCGCTTAAAAACAAGACTGCAATTAAAATGGCAGGTGAAAACGCAATGAACTATATAAATCATTGTCTGATGAAAATTTTCCCATATTACGCGATTTTGCAGCACAAATGATGTCAATATTTGCTTACACATATCTACGAGCAATATTTTTCAAAACTTAACCAGGTTAAAAATACTACGCGTACTCGTCTCATAGACGATCATTTTTGTGAGATTTACGTCTTTGTACGAACAGTATTGCATCTAATACAGATAACTTTGCCAGTAGAAAACAATACAGACGATCTACAACACGTAACTTACAAGAATGTATATTACTGCTATGAGTGTGATTTATTCAAACTTAGGCAACAGAACTAGTTATTTTACGTTAAGCTTCCAATAATGTATTACAGGGATAATTATTACTTATTTATCCCAACAAACTTACTATTGGTGTTTTAGAGAAACAAGCTGTGTGTGTGTGTGGGATTTGGTTGGAGTTGTCACAGTAGCTTAATGGTTAGAGCGCTCGCCATATAAGTGGAGGCGTCTGTGGTTCAAATCCCAGCTGTGGCATTGAATTTTTCAGTTCCAGTTCTACCTCTCAATTACTATAGGGATGTTCAGTGCATTGTCACACCCCTAGACCCAGGTGAACACAGCAACTTCCTCTCGAGGTCAACAGTCACAGTCTAATCGGCAATGTGGACAGAATGAAGACTTGGAAGCGGATGGTCAGCCAAGCACCAGCTAAGATAGTGAGGAAGAGGATGATATGAGATGCAGGCGTAATCGATGATTGGAAAGGTGATGATGGAGCCATAGGTAGAAGAGTGGCAGGGGAAACCGGAGAACCCGGAGAAAAACCGCCCAGACGCCGCTTCGTCCATCACATGCGGGTCCCTGGAATCGAACCCGGGTCGCCTAGGTGGCACGCAAACGGTCCAACCGCTACTACGTAAAAATTCCAGCTCTAGTTATCAGTGACATCTTTCCAGCATGACAGCATAAACGCTAAATAATCGAAAATAGTTATTTCTGACAGTGTTATTTTGAGGCTGACAAGTGAGTGTAGCAATGCTAGGAGCAAGCGTTCACTGGTCATCACTTGGAAAGACACTGACTGGGCAGCTTGTTCCACTCAGCCGAGGATAGTTTTCTCGTGTGAAGACGACACCCACCTCGTTTAAAGAACCATTACATATGGAAATGGAATAAAGCAGTTAGCAGGATGAGAATGCGACCTAGAACATGGGCCAAGTGAAAACGTGTGATGTGAAGAAATCAGAGCGATACTACATCTCGATGAACTGTACACAACAGAGCATGAAAACTGCCTCATTGTTCCACCACTCTCACGTTCTGCTAACCCTCTTCATTAACCAGCAATGAGACATAATTTACCTTTCTCTAACGCAGGAACTAGTGTGTTACATGTTATATGTCACTCCCAAAGTTTCTATAGCGTAGCAGTTCCACCGCTGTGAAGCAACCAATGATACCTCAACCACTTTTACCAGCACTTACAAAATCGCATTAGATACCCATTTATTTGGGTTATTGTGGCCCTTCCTAAAAGCTGTAATAGCTTATCCATCTACAATAGCGATGTCAACCCATGAATAAGTAATAATGATGAGAATAATAATGATAATAAGGATGACGATGATAACAATAATAATAATAATAATAATAATAATAATAATAATAATAATAATAATAATAATAATAATAATAATAATAATAATAATAATAATAATAATAATAATAATAATAATAATAATAATAATAATAATAATAATAATAATAATAATAATAATAATAATAATAATAATAATAATAATAATAAATATATAACTTAAAATTGGCAGGAATTACTTAAGTAGACATAAGTGCATTAATGACAAGTTGACCATGAGGAGAAACCGAAGAAAAAACTGGAACAACATGAACAGATGAGAGAAAGAAAGCCAGATGAGAGAATGAAAGCTCACAGTCTAAGAATGAAATAATTATGGACTTAAAGGAGAACTAAGAAGCGTGTCTAAGTGCGTTGCGTAGACCTATATGGATTCATTCGCGTTTAAAAGAAAATAATTTACTGGACAAGGTGTAACTTGACACCTGCTATTAGAAAAAGAAATACTCACCCTCTCTTTCTAAGCGTCCCTCTTTTGTGGCGAACCACTGAGTAGGCGGATTATTCTTCTTCATTGTCATGTTGACAACTGATACTTCACAGAGTTGCAACACCACTGATGCCTACTTACTCTCATACCATCGCACGTAATTAGGGGAGGCAATAGGGCTTTAAAAGGGAATGAAAGGAAAGAAACCCAAGCATTTGCCGTTGCCTTTATTATAGCGGACACAGTTTATAGGCAGTCTCCAAGAGTTCAAAATGGGCGACATTACACTAAACAGCTGACGAAAGAATCGCAAAAAGCAGTTCTGCCAAAGTACATAAAGGCATTTCTAACCTCAAATATCAAATGGTTAAAGTAACATACTTTCAAACGATAATAATGCTTGAACATTGTTACCACACAACACATGATGAACCTACTCATCTTCGGCAAATCTTCTTCTGCAATAACACTTGGATAAAATCACTTCCGAGCGCTACATACCCTAATATATATATTTAATGCATTACTGTGTAGCAAACACAAAAATAACAACAGTAACTATAACAGCATATATTGCTCTAAAAGAATTCAAGACAAAACCACGCAAACACGAGCAGTATGTCCACAGATTGATTAATTTATTAATACGGCACCTAAACAGAATCTTGTTTTAAAATCTATCGGTTGCCTTTCTGCAACGTGTTCATAAACAAGCACTTCTGTGGCAACATAACAGACGCAATAACACCAGCTATGGCCGTAGCTTTACCATGGTTGTTACGAACAGTTGGCGGCACTAACACAACCTAACGGATGGAATGCCACCAAATATAACCAGACTACACCATAATGGGGGGAAAATGTCAAGGTTGCTTTTTTGGGGTAGCTCAATAAGCTGTGCCTACTATCAGATAAGGACAGTAGGAAAAGTGCCAAGT
Source organism: Tenodera sinensis (assembly GCA_030765045.1). Taxonomy (NCBI): domain Eukaryota; kingdom Metazoa; phylum Arthropoda; class Insecta; order Mantodea; family Mantidae; genus Tenodera; species Tenodera sinensis. Next base: position 45,844,244 of record CM060971.1, on the reverse strand, counting down.
TAAAACTTGTGCACTACAAGAATAGTTTCGATCTGAGTTCCATTATGATTGTGTTAAATTCTAATGCTGATGACACCTATGTAAAAAATGTGGTATGTTGCACTCAGATGACTTTCTCTACTTTTGTGCTCAGCATTTCTACAAACTCTTATTCCTACTTCTCCGCGTTAGTTGAGATAAACATTTGCAGAAATTATCTTATTGCTTATTTCCTTGTAGGTGCAAGGGGAATATGGGAATACAGCAGGCTTTGAGCGATGGTCAAATATTTTAAAGCTTTGAGATTCCGTTTGTTTTCCAAAACTGACACAAATAACAAGGTTCATCCTACAGAAAAAATTATTTGGATATAAATTGTGTGCTTTAGCGAGATCTACATTTTTCGTATAGTAAGATTTGCTCTATCTCTTACAGTTTACGAGTTATTCAAAAGTCATCCAGAGTAAGGACTACCCTATAGCCACAAAATTCAAAATTTACTTTTCATTTGCCACAAAAATATCTTAAACATATCATTTGAATCAAAATCGTTAGAGCCATTTTCAAGCAAATCAAAATGTTCGAAAAATTTTTAATGTAAAGGGCAGTTCAGGGTGGAGCAATCTTCTTCAAAATCTTCGTGTTGCATCCTTGAAAGACATTAAACTTAAATACCAACTTTGGTTTTTAACCGAGTTTTCGTTTTTGAGTTATGCTGTTCACAGCCTGACAGGCAGACACACAAACGGACCTTCTTCTAAAAATGCTTTTTTGGATTTCCTGTGAAATCTCGACATCGAATTTTTGGATGGAATACAATACTTCCTCTATATACTAGTAGAGAAAGTAAAAATCAATGGCTAAATATGTTGCTAAGGGCAAAACTCGAGCACGGCTGGAGCAATTTGTTTTTTTTTTTTTTTTTTTTTTTTTTTTTTCAGATATTCATTGATGTCCAGGAAGGTTCTTATGAGGAGAAAAAAATGGTAAAATTGTACCAAAAAAAAAAAAAACGTAAAAACCGCATTGTTCTTTTTCCCGTTCAAAGCGAGGAAAATGTTTGCATGTACGAGTATATAACCGTTAATTTTCTAACCACTGGACCGATCACCGCGAAATTCGGCACGTTTATGTATTTTTTCATGAAGATTTTTGTTATCCATTTTACTATATAACGTAACATTCACATGTTTTTCTCTACTCCCTTTTCTTTTACGTGAGATATTCACATATCCTTCTCTACTCGACCTTGAACACAAATCATACAATTTTCTATGATTGTAATAGAAATGCAAAATATTACATTCACGCGACTTTCTTCACACACTTTTTCTTTTGCATAACACATTCACATCGTCTTCTCTACTCGCTCTTCAACATACAATTTATACAATCTATACATATTTTGAAAGTTGATATTTATGGTTGGCCAATCACATGAAAATTGACACATCTAAGCATTTTTTCATGATGGTTTTTATGCTATTCATTTTACTATGCAACATATTACATTCGCATAGTTTTCTCTACTCACTTTTCTTTTACGAAACACAATCAAATTTCTTTCTGTACTCGCCCTTCAATATAGAATTCATACAAGTTTCTATGATTGAAATATAAATGCAACGTATTACATTCATACGAGTTTCTATACTCACGTTTCTTTTGCGTAACACATTCACATGTTTTCCCCCCACTGGCTCTTCAACATACAATTAAATGGTTGTTGGTATGTACGAGTATGAAGCTGATAAACTCAACACGATTGACAGGTCGGTGAAAACTGGCACATTTAAGTGTTTTGTCATGGAGGCTTTTATGTGATCCATTTTACCATGCAACGTATTACACTCACATAATTTTCCCTATAGCTTTTCTTTTATGTAACACATTCACGTATCCTTCCCTATTCGCCCTTCAACATAATACTCATCCACTTTTCTATGATTGAAATAGAAATGCAACGTTCACATAGTTTTCTTCAATCACTTCTGAATTACCAAACAAAATCACATTTCTTTCTCTACTTGCCCTTCAACATAGTTTTCTATGACTGAGATAGAAATGCAACATATTTCATTTACACGGTTTTGTCTACAGGCTTTTGTTTTATGAAACTCAACTACTTTTACAAACAATACATGCAATTTTCTATATGTTTGAAATTGAAAAGGAACGCCTTGCATTCACACGGCGTTCTTTACCTGATTTTCTTCCTGTGGTATTTGCGGTTGTTCAACAGTGCTTTTGCATAGTGTTTTCCTGATGTTTTTATTTATTTTGTTTATTTTGTGTTGTTTAGCTAACCTATGACTAAAAGCTGCAGGGTTAAAATTGTCAAACCACGGGCAACGCCGGGTATTTTAGCTAGTTTAGAATAAAATGAAAGGGTTCATTACTAAAGCCCAGTTTCAGTTTCCCGGAGAAGTTGTAACTTACTTGGTTGTACAAAAAGCATCGGTCCTTTCCGCTCCTTTCTCAACAGTTGTAGCGTTACCTACCCGCGCATCCTGTCCGCAACTTAAGCAGTGGACCACAGAGAGCTGGAGAAATTTTCAGGATGTCGTGAAAACTCTCTGGGGTGAAATTCCGGCGGAACCAGCACATCGATGTTCAGAGAAACTTGTTTGGGCTGTTAAGTGAAGCAAGTTCCTCTTACAACATCTACTGCACGTAGTAGGCATATACCTACTAAATCAAATATAACACATACAGTAAGCTGGGTTATTTTCAAACCACATTTCAAAATATCTCACATGTTCACCACGGTGACGTATGAGGCTCGCATTTGGGAGGTTCTGGATACGTTTACTTTCTCTGCTACGTACAGTATTGTATTCGACCCAAAAATTCAATGTCAATATTTCACCAGAAATGTATGTTTTGAGGCCCTCTGAATCCAAAAGAAAAAGCATTTTTACATGCGCGCGTGTGTTTCTGTTGCGTCTGAACAACATAATTCAGAAACGAAAAGTTGGTTAAAAACCAAAGTTGGTGTTTATGTTTAATATGTTTCAAGGATGCGACACGAACATTTTAAAGAAAATTCCTCCACTTTAAACTACCTTTACATTGAAACATTTTCCAAAAATTTTTATTTTTTCAAAAATGGCTCTAACCAATCTTATTAAATGCGATATGATAAAGTTTTTAATGGCAAATGAAATCTAAATGTTGAATTTTCTGGCTATAGCCCTTATACACCTGTTTACTCTTGATGAGTTTAACTGATAAACTGTAAGAGACAGACCAAAACATACTATACAGAAATGTAGATTTCGTTAAAACACACAACTTATGTTGAATAATCTTTTTTGTGAAGCGCACCATTTCGGAGATACTCTTTTGTCAGAATTTTGCAATATATAGGTCTATAGTCTACGTTCTCAAATGGGAGATCATTCCTCATTTCTTTATCTCTTGGTCATGCACAGAGAACGGAGTTTCAAAGTCATCATATAACGACCGCTTACAACATTTGACTGTCGTTTAAAGCCTTCTGTATTCCCATATTCTCCTTGCACGTACAAGAAAACTAACAATAATTTGTACAAATGTTTATCTCGGCTAACATGAAATAGATAGAGAAATAAGTGTTTGTAAGAATAGTTAGCACAAGGTGGCCGCGACGTAGCCGAGTGGTTAGACCATTCGCTTCTCACCAAAGCGGGCCGCATCTGGTAGGCGAATGCTTCGGTGGTTCCCTTTCTGCGCCACTTCGTTTCATTTGTTTCATCTCACGTCCGGCCAGGCGACGGCGACTGGTGAGTTGCGATGGGACGGTAGAATTTGCGCTGATAAAATTTCTCCCTGGCACTTGGCTGCCGGCGGGGAAGTGGTTCGTGCCCCGGGACTACCTGGTTGAAGATGGCTCAGGAAGGATCGCCGGCGTCAGGAGTGACGTCATACAGGAATCATTAGGGATCCCGAGCGTGATGGTTAGCGTGTCTGCCTCACGTTCAAGAGGTCGCGGGTTCGAATCACGCTTAGGGTAAGTTATCTGGGTAAGGTTTTTTTCCGAGTTTTTCCCTTATCCTGAGAAGATGAATGTCGGGTAACTTAAACCTCCATGGACTTCGGGCTCATTTGAGCATCATTTCACCCATTTCATTTCATTCATTCGTCCGATATGACACAATGTTGGAGGATGTTAATTGGAAAAAAAAAAAAAAAAAAAAAATAGGGATCCCGACTTGGTAGTTGACATCGTCATCCGGACCTAGCCCCCTTGTCCTCTCCCCTCCATCCCTTCCTCCTCGGGGTTACATTGCTTGCACAAGGGGGTCAAAGTGCGACGTTGTGCTCTAGTGAAGTTCGTCATCAATGCCCTCCGGGTTGAAATCTGTTTGCTTCCGTGTAGAGTACAATGTAGAGATTACGCTTTTTTCATATACAATCCGTCTAACCGACAGTGATGACTAGACGCAGCAGTGTATTATGCTCAAAATACCTATAAACTTTGTCTTAGTGATCGCAGGAGAGTGCGTGTGTGGGGTTTAACGGCCCGTCGACAACGAGGTCATTTGGGCCCGCGCAGTAGAAGCTTCACTTTTGATATGCTGAGGATGTATCTCGTTATTTATTGCAATGACTGAAACGATGCAATGGTTGAATGTTATTCCAACATGAAAGACATGTTCAGTTTCAAGAAGAATGTGCAACCTGTTTATTTGACTATGACTGTAATCCCCGGACGAGGACCAAGCAGTGAAGTTTGCACACGGTAAGCGTACTAAGAATTGTGACTTTAATAATTACATCCCCCAAATTTCCTGTCCTTCGATTTCAATTCATTAACAATTTCATTCATTCTTCATCCCATTGGTTCTTTCAGGATCGCAAGTGTCAGCGAAGGTTAGGTGCAGCTTGGCAGGGATGATATGTGCACAGGAACTGTTTCGGTCCCTCATTGTCCGTGGGATGCAGGGGCGTTGGACCCCGCCGTTGTCCCCCTAAAAGGGCTCCGGAAGACCTAAAGGCTTCGAGAACTCGTCAAACTTGGGGGACCTTAGGGACCTCTGTCAATATCTGTACCGTTAGTCTGGATCTGGCCGCCCGATGTCTCCTCTCACCTCATCTTTCCTCCATGGGGCGCCCCTTTAGGGACATAAGAACAATAAACCCAGATTCAGTGCCGAACCCCTCCTTATCTCTCCTACTCTTATTTCCCTTATCTACAAAGCTTCCCTTGTGTGCCTCGTACAGGACCTAAAGAAATATCTCACACATGTGTCAGACTTTTTGTGTAAAACCTTTCCAATTGTATAAATATATTTGCTGGACCTGGAGTGATAAAATTGCCAAAAAGTATGATGAAAAAGAAGATTAAAGAATAATCTATAAATATGACAAATTGTGTAAATACTGTATCTGTTACAAACGGCGTGAAAGAAAAGTAACCAAGGGTCCCGCCTGACTAATTCTCACCTGTTTGTAAAGGTTATGATGTCAGATTATGCAACTACACATCCAGTAAATGTATTTAAAAAGTCGGATCTATTACATTCCTATGACTTGCCCTTTCCGCTCTTCTGTGTATGATTCTTACAAAAGCACGTTCATCTACCTGTTTCGTGTTAACTGAGATAAATCTTTGCAGAAAGGGCACTTAATTGTTCTTTCATACTAGCCGTGTGTAGAACAAAGATTGGAAAGATAGAATCAAACTGAAAAATTCAATGCACAGCCGGGATTTGAACCACGGAACTTCATGTTTCCGTCCGGAAGACATTAAATTAATAACGTAATAATTAATTGCCACTGATTAACCTAATGGTTAAACTATGAAGCACTGGACTTAAGTACTTACTGTATTGTAAGTTACCAATGGGGTATATTTTCTCATATGATTTTGAGATCTCCTTGTTGTTTACCGGGAAAATGTGAGTCAGTTGGAGAATTTAATGCCGTGCCGGCGTATTGCCATGGTAGTTCAGTGGCTAGAGGAATCGGACAGAAGATCCGAGGTTCAAATCCCGGGTATAGCTTTGAATTTTTCAGTGTGATTCTATTTTTCCGTTGCAGAAATGTTTTCTTGCACTAGAGATCTTTTACTTACTGGGAGACCCGGTATAGATTGCACTCATCCTAAGTGGTTCTCGAGAAGCTGCGTAGAAAATCAGCAGTTCCAATCTCGAAATAGGTGCCAAAATGTCTGGGGTGAGCCTTTAGCACAGTCTGACAATCATGTTCTCTGGACGGAGGCAAAGGATGCAACAGTCGTGCGGTAGTCCTTGGTCCATTAGGCTATTACGCCAGTGGTGTTTACAAACAGAAATACTTTGACGCTTTAAGACAAGGGCAGCAAACCTAGCTGAAGGCTTTGAAATTCTCTTTTCTTTGCACGGCCAAGAGACATATATTTCGGGTGAAATCTCTACATTGAAATTTTGGGTGGAATACAACACTTCTCCTACTTACTATCAGTAACAGAGAAGGTAAAACCACAGGAAGAAAAGAAAGAGTATGAAGTTAGAGGTAAAATGAGGAAAACACAAACGTTAAAAGCAAACTGAATAAAAGGCGTGTATGTTATGGAAACATGAATGTCCTAAGAAGAACTGTAGGTATCCAAATACGTGCGATCGCAACTAGCGGAGCGAATTAGAGGTTTGAACAAGAGAGAGCCCGCGCAGAGATATCAAAGCTCATGACACTAATGTGAGCGATGATTGCCAATTAGCGGAGTGGGAAAGGTTTTTATGGTATCCGGGAAAGAGGCTACGCGAGCCGGAAGTTAACCGGTTCATCTCGGCGACGGCGGTTTATTCTCGGCCATCAACCTCCTTGCATCTATTGCACACGTTCTGTGTGTGTGTGTGCTCGGCAAAAGCGAGAGGTGCGGCGCCGCTCTTCAGTCGTTTGTTTTCTGGTATTGAGCAGCCAGCGGCTTCGGAAACCCGGTCAAATACCTCCGAAATATCTTGACCAGAAAAACAGTCTGACATCATTATTTACGTACAATTGTAATCGATGCAATGCTTTCGAAATAAGGTATTAATTATGTATTGATGATGGGGATTATCCTTTTATGCAAATTTACATTTTTAAACAACCCATAACCCTTAAAATGTACTAACCTTACTTTAGGCGGGCGCCAAGCTAGAACACCGTTGGTCGCGCGGGGCCTAGTAGGCCCGCGCTATTTTTGTGCTTATATTTATTATTTTAAATTTAGTTTTCCTTCATTCCCATGTTTAATTTTATTTACGTTAAACATACATGATTTCTACTAGCATTATCTTGCTAGACAGACCATAGGTAATTAAAATGTAGAATGAATGCAGTGTACCCTCTAATTTGTACTACACTACATGGAAAGATAATAAATTGAGATGTTCAGGTATACAGTTTGTAAATTGAAATGTACTGTGAATAATAATAATAATAATAATAATAATAATAATAATAATAATAATAATAATAATAATAATAATAATAATAATAATAATAATAATAATAATAATAATAATAATAATAATAATAATAATAATAATAATAATAATAATAATAATAATAATAATAATAATAATAATAATAATAATAATAATAATAATAATAATAATAATAATAATAATAATAATAATAATAATAATAATAATAATAATAATAATAATAATAATAATAATAATAATAATAATAGTGTCACCGCGCCCGCCGCATCTAATTGCCGGCAACAGCAGTGTCACCCATCGCATTATTGTCGGCACTACCGCAAAGGAGCCGAAGGAAAGAGACAGAGAATGGCCGCATTGTTGGGGCGCTTGCCGAAAGAGAGAAAGGGATAGAGACTTCGGGAATCTTCTGCTTTGTATTTCACCGCAATAACTGAACTTTCCAGAATAGTGCCTGGGAGATATAAATAGCGGTAGAGTGCGACAGAAGTCAGTCAGACGTATGTGAAGCGTTGAGTAGTCGTGCCGACAGTGGACAGACGTATGTGAAGCGTTGAGGAGTCGTGCCGACGGAGAAGGGACAGTTCTTTGTGTTATGAGTTCGGAGTCGTGCTGTTGGAGAATCGGAAAAGACTTTCTTGTTGTTGCAACGAGTGTACAAAGTTACTGTTTACGGAAATAAAAGTGTTTCTTTATCTCGACTACATCTGTCTTCTTTACTTTACAAACCACCAAAAGTCACAATAATAATAATAAAAGTTGCATCAGAAGAAATTAAAGTAACAAAAGGCTCCGTCAGAGTTGCACCATATCGTCCACATTATTTAACATGTTTGAACATAAAGTTTTGTCAAATTGCAACAAAAACTGTTCAAGAATGTGAGCACCAATTGGAGATGGATTAGCAAGTATACACTTATTTGCGGCGACCAGGTAGTAATTGCACAGGAGTATGAAGATATGGAATTTATGCTTAGAAACTTACTAGAAGAATATGATAAATACGGGCTCAAAATAAAGTTTAAAAAAGTTTTATATGGGATGTGGAACAGAAACCAAAGATTTAATTCTAGTGGAACAGAAAGGTTGTATTAGAGGATGTGAAGAATTTGAGTATTTGGGGCTAAAAATAGATAAAGAAAATAAACAGGAAAATTACATTAAGCACATTCTAATAAATTCAATTTGTCTTCTCGTTTTTTAAAGTCTACTTTGTTAAAGGTTGTAGCATATATACCTACTCTCTGTATCGTAAACAAGGCCAGCATAAAAGTTGAAGGCGCAAGTATCGATTATCGCATGTACAATCGAATAACAAATACGTGATTAAAATGTGACAATAACATGTAACATATAAAAAATACAGAGAGATCCAAATACATGTGAACCGCTACGCGGTGTTTTCCCACTGCGCATGCGGAAACACGTCGCCAGCAGCTGATATACAGATACACAAGGTCACGAACATCACTTGTTTTTCTCTACTGTGCTGACAATCAGTAGTGAGATGACGCAATATCGTGCGGCTGTATTAATACCAGTGTGCTTTATTATTTAGTCCTGTACTTAGTCACAAAGTGTGTTATGGCTCAGCATATGTTTTCTACTGCACAGCGTGTATTTACTTATATGATTTGTATGTGTTAACTCAGCTCGCTAGGTGTATGGTGAGCCATTAGTGGAGAAAGTAATAGGCCAAATTTTTTTTGAGTTAACAGTTGACGCCCGTACATACGTGAATACAATTTTGCGCCTTTTTTATTTATTTATTTATTTATTTTTCTTTTTTTAAATAAAGAATTAACCGGCAGGGAACGTGATTTTGCCTATTTTCAACAACACTCTGCAACACCTCATACAACCAATCTTTCGATGAGAACAATTGAAAGTGTGCTTCAGCACA
>CM060971.1:45767468-45829968 GCA_030765045.1 Tenodera sinensis | reverse complement strand
CCCAAAAATTCTATGCCGAGATTTCGCCGAACATGTATGTTTTGAGGCCCCCTGAATCACAAAAAGAGCATTTTTAGAAAAATATTTTGTTTGTGTGTGTGTGTGTGTGTGTGTGTGTGTGTGTGTGTGTGTGTGTGTGTGTGTGTGTGTGTGTGTGTGTGTGTGCATCAAGTGTCTGAGCAGCCTAACTCAAAAACGAAAATTCACTTAAAAACCAAATTTGGTATTTAAGTTTAATATCCTTAACCGATGTGACACGAAGATGTTGAAGAAAATTCCTCCCCCCCCCCCCCAAACTACCCTTTACATGGAAAATTTTTCGAAAATTTTTATTTTCTCAAAAATGGCTTTAAAGATTTTGATTAAAATGCCATATATTTAAGATATTTTAATGTAAATTAAATCTATATTAGAATTTTCTTGCTATAGCCTATGTAGTCTTACTTACTCAGGTTAAACCGTAAAGGATAGATTAATCTTACTAAAAAGTGCATCTCATTAAAACACTCAATTTATGTCTAAGTGCATTTTTGTAGTGAACCATTTCGGAGATATTCCTTGTTATTTGTGTAAGTTTTGCAGTGCTTAAACTTTTCTTAAATAGAAGGTCGTTTTCACTTTTTTATCTGTTTGGCCGTGCAAACAGAACGAAATTTCAAAGCTTTAAAAGATTTTGCTATCGTTCAAAGCCTACAGTATTTTAATATTCTCCTTGCATCTATAAGAAAATCATAAGATAATTTCTGCAAATGTTTATCTCGACTAACGTGAAGAAGACAAAGAAATAAGAGTTTGTAAGAATACTTAGAACAAGAGTAGAGAAAGTCATGTGGGTGCAACACATCAGATTATTTATATATAGTAAAATTTGGCCTATCTCTTTCGGTTTACCAGTTATGCAAAAGTCATCAGAGTAAACAGTATTGTATGGGCAATAGCGAAAAAATACAATATGTATGTGTGTGTGCGCGCGCGCGTGTGTGCGTGCGCGCGTGTGTGCGTGCGTGAGTGTGTGTGAGTGTGTGTGTGTGTGTGCGTGCGTGTGTGTGTATTTGAACTGCCCTAAAAATATCTTAAACATATGGCAATTTAATCAAAATCGTTAGAGCCATTTTTGAGAAAATAAAAATTTTCGAAGAATGTTTCATGTAAAGGGTAGTTTAGCGTGGAGTAATTTGCTTCAATATCTTTGTGTCGGAGCCTTGAAATGATATTATACTTAAATGGCAACTTTGGTTTTTAACCGACTTTTCGTTTTTGAGTTACGCTGTTAACAGTTGGACACACAGACATACACATGGACCTTTTTCTAAAAATGCTTTTTTTGGATGTCGGGGGGGGGGGGGGGATCTTCAAAACATATTTCCGGTGACATCTCAATATCTTATTTTTGCGTCGAATACAATGTTTGCCCTACTTACTATACACACGTAGAAGAGAAAGTAAAAAGGGCTTTAACACTACTAAAAAGAATAGCGTAAATTGGATATATGAGTAACCATTTACGAGACATGCTGCCTATTTGAGAGAGACGGTCAACATTCCCAGCATCTATATGGATAAGGATTTTAATGCACCTCTGTCGGCAAAATTTCCCCGCGACTCTCAGTTCTCTTGCGCAATGGAGAGAGCCCGCGGAGCGGGTTAGTATATATTTTGAAGACCCTATACAATGAGAATTTGTCAGGAACAGAAAAAGTCGCGCATCTTAATCCGTAATTCTGTTGTTCTGTACTACATCAAGCTAATATTAAATTGGATAGAAATAAGAGATTGATCTTCAGAAATCAGATTAAAAATTGAAAAATATTACTGTAACAAAACGACAATTTCCAGTCCAATTACTTTTTTCTCACTTTATTTCCTTCCAAAATGTTTACACAAGTACACAGTTCTCTTTTACAGATGTTAACACAGTCTTTAGTCTTTCGCGATATTAGTACAACTCAACTGCTTTCTTCTCGTAGCCTTACTCAGTCTTTTCACTAGCTCTGACGATACAATCACTCAAAGCTCATTAAAACTTCTTCACTTCGTCGCGACGTTCACGACTACAGTATCACAACACACAGCTGCCCCGCAATCACTAACAAACTGACCGACTAATGTCTGTAACCGTAACTCCTTTAACTCGTTGCCTCGTCCCCTTATATAGCAGGGATAACGTCACACGGTCCTTTCTGGAACAGTTGCAAACACGCCGGCCACCGGATGCCTCTCGAAGGTCCCAGCAATCCTTTGTTAAGCGCCGCGCTCATTGTTATTAGTCACGTATACGCAAACAGTCGCGTGAGGTAGCCTGAGCTTGGGTGCCTTTGTTTGCTCGCTGGTCTGGTATGTGGCATGAAGTAACTTAACACCGACCGTCCTTTGTTGCTCGCCGCGCCAGGTGTCATTACTCGTTCTTTGCGCGCTCATTATGTTAACGTCAGTATCTCAAACTATGTTTATTTCATCTTGTGATATTTATTCTGTACTTAGTGCAAGGAACCGGAATGGTAATTGAAATCCGAAGTAACAAATGTGACAGGGATGTACATAAAATTCACGTGAAATTACTAAGCTATTGGCTTAAACTAACTTCATTGGAGAAAGTTACTTATGCACCTGAAAAATAACTGCTCCATAAACAAAGACATACATGCAGTATGTTAACCTTATGGGTGCAACAAAACAGAGATGCTATTGTCAATTGTCTCAGAGCTATGACCTCCTACATGTACCTGTAAGAAATAAGTTTTGGAAAACGAAGTAGAAAAAACAGCATGTTTTTAAAACTTCGATTTCAATATTAAAGAATGAAATATAATAATATGATTGTTACAGTGATTTTCCCCAAGCGTCAGCATCAAGTAGCTTAGCAGCGATGTCTACTTCTCTTCCAGACAGAATTGAATACTAATGATGAATTTGAATGAATGGGCAACCGATGGTGTGCAGCATAATAAACAAAAGTTCGTTGATGTTTAAAAATAAATCGCTGTTTATGCAGTGTCGAAGAGTCGAGGATACTTCCACGTAAATCTGTTGCAAGTCACTTACCAAATTAAAGGAACTTGTATCACTTTTCCATTCACTTCACTTTATGTATTCATTGCTGATGACAGAGCTCTGTCGAGCATTGAATATTAAAAATAATACAAGCGATTACATCTGACGTCGGTTTTGCAGTTCAGATTAAAAGAAAAAATGCACAAAATCGGTAGAAAGTTATGCAGGATACACGTTAATCAGGGGCTCTACATGATGACTAAAACAAATATTTCAAATACAATTATTGTCAATAAAGAACCGTTCCACAAAAAAAAAAAAAAAAAAAAAAAAAAAAAATAATTATAATAGTAACACTAATATTAATACTAATAGTAATAAATAATAATAATAATAATAGTAATAAATAATAATAATAGTAATAAATAATAATAATAGTAATAAATAATAATAATAATAATAATAATAATAATAATAATAATAATAATAATAATAATAATAATAATAATAATAATAATAATAATAATAATAATAATAATAATAATAATAATAATAATAATAATTTGGAGCCATCTAGCTACTTACGGATGTCTAAATTGATATAAAAAGGCATTACACATGTTTCACACAATGTCTGCGCGACATATAGTGAAATAATGAACCATTTAAACCCGTTCGTCAAGGAGCTGGATGGCTCCAAATATTCCAAAAATTTCATACATTTTTTTTTTTCGGCGAAACGGTTCTACATTGACAATAATTGTATTGGACATATTTGTTATTCTCATCATGTAGAATCCCTGGTTAACTTATGGCCGAAGCAGTACCTTTCATCCTGTATATACAGTGTCCCAAATTGATGTTGACACACTTGGAAACAGTATTTCTCAGCAACATAATCAGACAGAAATACAATGTTTGTTGTGTTTATTTCTTAAACTCTCTTAAGCCCGTGCATGTTCAAAATGTCCACCTTCTGCTACAATAAGCTCCCAACAATGACGTCAAACAGAGCGACATACCGTCTGGGTTTTTGCTAACAGAATATCACTCGTTCGCTCGCTTCTGTTGGCAGGCTGAGAACAGCCCGAGGTGTGTCATTCGTGTACCTATCCTTTTTAGGGCTTAACCACTTTTATGACGGGGTTTTGCAGGGTGACGGATAAGAATAGGGTTGTGGGTAGAACGGAGGTAGCAAATTTATGCTCCTCAACGGCAACTTTCGTTGGGCACTGCTGGTGTGTGCATCCAAATATGGAGGTTTAAAATTTTGAATTTTAAACCCAAGCATCTCTTGGAAGGACTGTAACGGAGCTCAGCTTTCACTGCTGTGGGGTAGAATATCACTGATGGCATGTTCAATGTTATCTCTCATTTCCTCCAGTGTGGTTTTGTGACGCATACAGTGTTGTTTAAAGTTTCCCAAATGTTGAACTCAGAGGAGAAATCGGGAGGTAGATAAGGAAATTCCATTGCACTTCCTCTTCGTCCTATCCATCTCTGAACATGCGATGAAGAAAATGTGTCACAGCAACCTGGGAGTGAGGTGGAGCCCCGTCTTGTTGGAAGTAAATCGCATTTTGATTCTCAAAGAGACCATTAAGACGTGGAATCATGATTTTCAACATCTGCAGGTAAGTCTGCCTGGAGACATTCTCTACGTGAAGTAGAGCCCAATTACTCCTTTGGAAGATAGATCACACCATACCGTTACTCCTGACAAATTTACGGCATTTTCTTAACAGATGTGAGGGTTTTCCTTAGCCCTGTACACACAAGTATGCCGATTAATTCTTCTCTTTCCAGTAACACACCAGTAACCTCTTACTTTAATTATAATCTCACCGCCATCTTTGTTTACAAACACGTGTAGAGAGATAAACTTGTTATGCTTTTCCAGTGCCTTCTGGATTATACACAACACTTCGTGACTGAGAAATAACGCTTCAAAGTGTGTACACATCAGTTTTATTTCGGACACTGTATTTTATTAGATCGGTAGCTAAAATCGAAAGTCGGTTTTTCTATCCAAAGACGGTTGGTTGGCAGCACTTGCACGCCGCTGCATGAATGCGCAATATGTTTATAATAATAGTAAAGCAATTTCTGGGCCTCTCCCCCTCTCACCGCGTCCTCGCCCTTTCTATAAATATTTCCATTTCCCTACACAGCAGGAATTGCCCAAACTTTTCATAACGAGGGCCACATTAACCGTGAAAGAAGCTACCTAAGTACGTATAAGATACGAACAACAAACGCACGGGGACGAGGCGCACATAATACATTGATTTTCACAGTGGAGCTACCGCTACCTAAGCAAAAGTGCCTACATTTTTAATAGATATACCTACAGCACGCACATATTACACTGTATATCAATTAAATATGTGAGCGCTTAATCTATATAATATATAGATTACATATACACACATCCATGTTATATATTATATAAAAATGAATGTGTGTATAAATAATATTTATTTTATTCTACCAATTCTATTTATACAAATACACCCCTAGTATATTAGAATAATAGAATAAAACAAATATAAATAATTATAACATTTCCCACAACATACAGTTGCTTATATCTATTACTTCCGCTTATATTCAACACTTTGTTTTATACATAATGGGGAAGTTTATTATGGCAACTAATTACTTTTACCCCTCATTACCGTTTCCATTTTTCCTACTTCCTCATAGTTCTTTTAACTATTTCAACCTCATTTTTCTTAAATGCGTTCCTGCTTTCTCAATGTATTCGTCTGATTTTGAATTAATCATTTTCTTAATTTTTAAGTCTAACGGAAAATCATTCCATTTTGGGTACTAGATTCTCTCTTTCTTTATCCGTACCATTACAGTTCAAAATACAGTGACAATTTTCATACAATCCACCACATTTTGTGCATCCCCCCCCCCCCCCCCCCCCGCCAGCTTTTATCCCTATCATGCCACTTAGGTTCATTACACCGTCCTAGTCCTTGCATACCCCATTCTGGTCTCTTGATTGCATACTTCGATATATTTCTCTCTCCCCCATTCCATTTTCAAGAATCTATTATCTATTAATGACCTTTTGTCGTTAAAGCTACTCAGAAGTTCTTGTTTTTCGATATGCTCCACCCTTGTTCTAATTTTCCCCCAGAAATCCTTACTTTTATTGTTTCTTTCTGCCCATGTTTCCCCCATACATATTTCCTCCAATATTATCTGTATTTTGTGCAGCCAAGTTTCTTGTTTCTCCATTTTCTCTTGTACAACCATGCATTGTTGTAATATATCATTTTCTTCCAGTGAATTTATTCTAAACCAGCATTTAACTGCCCTTTCTACCATTTTACTTTTTGCTCCTACTCCTTTTAGTTCTGTCTGTGCTGCTCCATTTGGTGAGCCCCTTGGAAACCCCAATATTATTTTACAAAACTCTAATCCCCTACACTGGTGAACCTAAGTCCTAGGTAGTCAATATTTTCCTCACAACTTCCCTCCCAAAACCACTTTTCAATCTTGCTTAACTTATCTCCCTTCTTGAAGATCATAATTTCACTGCCATCTTTGTTTACAAACACGTGTAGAGAGATAAACTTGTTGCTATGCTTTTCCAGTGCCTTCTGGATTATACACAACACTCCGTGACTGAGAAATAACGCTTCAAAGTGTGTACACATCAATTTTATTTCGGACACTATTTTATTAGATCGGTAGCTAAAATCGAAAGTCGGTTCTTCTATCCAAAGACGGTTGGTTGTTTGTTTATTTTCAACCCCCAAACTTAACAGTATTTGCAAATAGCTTCAATAGCGTTACTTAGTCCAAAACTGAAACAGAACCTGCCACTAGATCATGTGCAAATAGTAGGCCTGGTAGTTATTTACTTTGTGTTAATAACTGGTGCTCGTTTATTAACTTTCTCCTATCTCTTCTACAGCATCATCTATAAATAAGTTAAATAACACTGGACTGAGTTTTCATCCCTGTTTTACTCCTGAAATGCTCTGTACACATTCCGCTACTTTGTTGCCTGGTAATTTCACACAGAGCTCGTTTTCCTGATGTATCTTACGCAATAATTCAATAAATGTATTGCTTACCCTTTTTCTTCTTAATTTTATATCAAAGTGCTTCTTTTTAATGGCATCAAACACCTTCCGTAGATCAATAAATACCATGTACACCCTTCCCCTTTATTGCTCAAATATTTGTCTACACTTGTGACTACGAAAATGTTATCAGATGTTCTCCTACCTGCTCTAAATCCTGCCTGGAAATCTGATAATTTTTCCCCTGATCTACCCAGTTCTGTAGCATATTAGCTAAAATTCCTGTAAAAATCTTTCCTAAAACTGAAAGTAAGCTTATCCCTCTGTAATTAGCCAGATTATTTTTTTCACCTTTTCCTTTATATATTGGTACTATCATACGTATTCTCCAATTCTTGGGGATCCGTTTTGTCTCCTCTATTTGATTCAACATTTTATCATTATTTTTCTCTTATTTTGATCCTTTGCCCAAGCTTTCCAAAATTCCCCTGAGATACGAGCTATACCACTTGCTTTGTTAGCTTTTAGCCTCTTAATCTGTTCAGATAACTCTGGGTCAGTGTTTTCCGCATCTAATTCATCAATACTTAATGGCCCTCCTGTAAAAGCAATTCTACTCTCAGGTTATCTTCACCTAACAATGACGTAAAGTGGTGGGTATAATTGTGTAACTGCTAATCTCCAAAACCACTTGACCGATCAACGCGAAATTCGGCACGTATATGTATTTTTCTCATAAAGAAGGTTTATATGCTATTCATTTTCCTTTGCAACATATTATATTCACATGGTTTTCTCTACTTGCTTTTCTTTTAAATAACACATTCACATATATAACCCTACATGACTTTTAACGTACAATTCATGCAGTTTTCTATGGTTGAAGTAGAAATGCAACGTATTACATTTACACAGTTTCCTCTACTCGCTTTTCTTTTACGAAACACAACCATACTTCTTTTCCTACTTGCCCTTCAGCATACAATTCATTCAGCGGTGCTCAACCGAGGCAAGTTAGGGGAGGTGGAAATCACCTCCCTCCACCCGCTGGGATAGAATGACGCATTTAGCCATATGAGTTCCAGTGGCGGCACATTCTTACATACAGGAAATCAAAGGCGTACACATTCATATTCTACTCCTGATTAACTCACGATGTTTCTGAGGATTACTTTTTAGCACAATATACGTTTCAGAAGGTCTTCAATATCTGGTGCAAAAGAAGTGCACAGTCTCAAAACATAAGCAAGGTGATTTTTACTTATTTTGCTGCGATACTCACTTTTAATGTAGTTCATTTTTAAAATGCTTGTTCACAGATATCAGTAGAGCCAAAGACTGCCATTAAACTAGGTGCAAACAAATGCAATATCGGATACTCACGGCAGGGCAGAGACCTAAATAATTCCCACCCTTCTTTCTCAGAACATTTTACGGTCGTGAAATTCTGCAATGCAAGTAGATTCATATTTTGTAGCTCGTGCGAAGCCTCACTACATGGAAACTTCAAAAGTGCAAAATAATTGGATTTTGGTTTCAAATGTTTTTAGGTCTTCAAATTGTGAAGATAATGTGTCGTACACTTGCTTCAAAAGTTCCTTGTATTTTTCCAGGAGAATGACATTTATCGTGAATACGGAACGTAACCAAGGAAAATTGTATAAATCTGCAACTACCAGTCTTATAAATCAAGCACTTAACATTATCATCTTCCTCTCGAAAACAAAACTATTCGTCCTCCCATTGAATTATATGTACTACGATACTCCGCGTCATCCGCCTCTGACTATTAGGTCTGGCTCTCCTTGCCTTGGTCAGTGGAGGGGGAAAGTAAGATGTGTAGGGGAAGCGAGCGTGTGCTTGCTTGCTAAGCACCCCTGTGCTATATGTTTGAAATACAAATGTAACTATTACATTCGCACGGTTTTCTCCGTTCGCTTTTCTTTTATGTAACCCATTCGCATGTTCTTCTCTACTCTATCTTCAACACACAATCTACTGGTTGACCGATCACCATGAAAATTGGCACATGTGTTTTTTCGTGGAGGTTTTTGTTATCCATTTTACAGTGCAACGTCTTACATGCACATAGTTTTCTCTACTCTCACTCTCTCTCTCTCTCTCTCTCTCTCTCTCTCTCTCGCTCTCTCTCTCATGGAATGCATTTACATGTCCTTTACTTACTTTTCTTTTATGAAGTACAATCACACTTCTATCTCTGCTCCTTCTTCTGAAAAAAGTCATACAATTTTCTACATGTTAGAAATGAAATGAAACTAATTACATTCACACCGTTATCTCTATTCACTTTTCTTTTAGGAAACATAATCACATTTCTTTCTCTATCCCTCTTCTACAAAGAATTCGTGCAATTTTCTATGTGATTGAAATAGAAATGCTACATCTTACGTGCACACAGGTTTCTCTACTTTCTTTTCTTCCTGCAGTATTTGTGGTTGTTCAACAGTGCTTTCACATAGTGTCTTCGAGTGCTTTTATCGACTTATTTTGTTTATGTTGTGTTGTTTATATTATCCCAAGTTTTAATTAACTCTTTGTCTAAGCGTATTCAGTAATGTTTTTAACACAAGGCTATAGGCAAGTGCAACTTTAGTCTGAACTTCGTAGCGATAAAATCGTCAAACCACGAGCAACGTCGAGCATTTTAGCTAGTTTTATATAATGACTCGAAATTCGTGAATAAATGCATTTAATATAGGCGCTCCGTTTCTTTTCATTCATATTTTTGACCAAATTTTAATTATGTTTGTTACTGCAATAATTGTAGTTGCTCCTGTAAAGCAACGTGCATCCTCCAAAAAGAAGGTGGGCCAAGCAAAAGCAGCTCGCGGGCCGGGTTAGGCTCCCGGACGTAGTTTGGCAGACCCAGCTCCACGTGTAGCATTTATTTTACAACTGCATTTATGAATAATGATCTGAAGCAAAGGAGTAAAGAACTACTGCAGTCATTATTTAAGGACAGAGGTAAGAAGCGATATTAGGGGTAGAATATAGAAGGTTTGGAAGGGAGGTTTAACACCTGAACAATGCAATCTTTTGTGCTTATGCACCTGACGAGGTGCCTCCGGGAGGAAGGGTTGATGTGAGAGGATACGAATGTTGTCGGGCCTGAGGAGAGACGAAAGCACTTCCTCCTGCGGGGTCAGTGGTCCCCTTGGGGGCCCAAGACTCGGAGATCCGAAAGACGAGGATTTACAGAACAAGTACCTGCCATGCACGTCGAGCCTCCCGCCGACACTTAGAACCCTCAAACAACCAGATTAAAGATAAAATGAAATCAGAAGTGAGATAGAGTGAGATGAAATGAAGGGGCAGGAAATTCAGGGTATGTTTTTATCCTTCCCAGCATTTGTCTAATAACCACGGGGAACCCTCGGAAAACCCCATGGATCAAGAAGGTTGGCTACGGAAATCGAACTCACATCGTGCCTCATATGTTATTGTGGAGACATGTCGCTCTGTTACTGGGTGTAGAAGTATCTTACAACCTGTCTCAAACTAGAATGATTCTGTTATAAACGTATGAGAAGGGACACAGAGACACTGTAATGGAACGCTTGGAGGTCGCGGATTAGTGAAGGAAGTTCATCGGTGGTTTTTTTTTTTTTTTTTTTTTTTTTTTTTTTTTTTTTTTTTTTTTATTGTTGTACAATAACCGCCTATATAAACAATCTGTACTAGTTTGGAATAAAAATATTCCTATCCTCAAAAGTAGAAGAAAACCAACTCGAAAAAGAAATCGTAAGCTTCCTTTAATGCCATCCTAGCATTACAACCGCTTATTACGGAGGCATAAATCGCGTGAAATTACCCAATGAAAAGAAAGAAATGAATGACGTAATTACCAGGGCACCAAGACAGCAACGACATCACAACCACCATCACATAATTTTCTCCTATGTGCCTGTAAGAAAACCTGAAATCTTCACTCTCTCTCTCAAGTGCAGCAATATTTAAACACTAGGATCACCTCATTAAATGTATTTTAAAACCAAAACAAACAACAATATACATATTGATCAGAGTCTGTGTTACTTGGTATAGTCACTTTCCTTGGTAAATATGTATTAACTGTATAGTCATCTTAGAAAATATTATCCCTGTTATTCTTTTTCGTAAGCATATTTTGATTTTTCTGGAATCAATAAACTCTCAGCACTCTTGGCTTGCTTCAAAATGTGAGGCATATTTTCAACAGTTTTATCATTACCTTCCATTTTCCTCTGTAAGTGCCCAAACAAATGAAACATCTGCTCAGAAACTATATTACGTCATACATCTGTGATCTCTGATACATGTTTTCATTTAGCAAGCTCGTTAATAATTTTTTTAGGTATTTAAACCTAAAATAGCATAAAACATTGTAATACGTGTATCTTTTCTTTGTGACACTCGTAAAAATTAACGCGTTCGCTTGATTAAAACGTTTACCAACCTCTTGAGAGAAAGAAAAAAGAAGTAATGCACTTCACCTTTTCTTCTATGCGACGGTTCAAACTTTTGTTGCTCTAAGTAAACATTCCATAATTATAGTTTGCCTTTACTTTTTAATTTTTATTTGAAAAAGAGTCTATCAATTTCATTTTGCATTTATATTGCATTTTGAGACAATTTCGCATTTTGATGCGTCCTCAAAACACATTATATATGGTTATTAGGTCGTGAAATATGAAAATTGAGAGTACAAGACTTTACGAGCTTTTAGCGCTGTAATGCATTTGCGAAAAATCACCATCCCTATCTATATGCAAAAAGGTAATAAAATTACTGATACAGCTGCACTCATGCTCTAAAATTTTCACTCTAAATACATTGCTTTCCTCTCTGATGTTTTACGAGTGCTTGCAATATTAGATAGAGAGGTAGTTTTAGACGGGTCGAAAGGACGATAGATATGCAGTGGTTTATGGACGAGTTTACTTTTGTATGTATAAGACCATAAGACCATAGGTGCGCCAGGTTAGTATATCTCCGACTTCCGAGCAGTAAGCATTAAAACAGTACACGATTAAGTATAATGCCTGTTCGCATTATCACCAGTGTTCTGTTTATTTCAAGGAAGGGAACAGATACATTACCCCCACACCATCAATATGCATGATGCCTCTCACGCAGATCCGTGGCTAACGAGAAATCGCGGCGCGAATCAGTTATTTAGGCGATTGTGGTTTTATTTCATTTTGCCATTACCGGACTAGGAGAATTACGTCACTACACTTTGCGCCGCAGCCTGTCTTTTTCGTTAGTCACGCGCAGATCCTAACAAGGTCATTCGCCATGTCTAAAAATATCTCTGACTTGCATTCAGAATTAAAAGTTCGCTGCCTTACAAATGTATAACTTTCTTCAAATCACAAATATGTCAAAATTCTCACAAAATGATCATTAAGCTATAAAAAATTAACTTTCTAACATCTGACCGAACCTTTCACATTTTGGCTTTGTTTTAGTATTTCTGGACACTAAGGGTGCAAAGATGCACACTTCATGAAATTCTCTTACATGGAGACACTTTGATTACTTTCTTCTTCTTTTTCTTCTTCCTCCTCTTCCTCCTCTTCCTCCTCAAAAACACCTCTATCGATTTTGATTAAATATTGTCCTGTCAAATAAAATGTTTACCTTGACATTTCTATGAGAACCTTGAGTAGTCCTTTTCACTTTGAGTTTTACATAACTGGAAAATATAACCTGCAGGGGAAATATAGAGCTCATTAAAATACACATTGTCAAATAAATGCTTTCGTAGGGTTGTAGTTTTCCGAATATATACATTGCAAGTTTAGACCTTTCTTAAGAGTCACCTGATAGAATTCCTTGGAAGTTTATTTTATTTTATTATTTTTAACCCTTTGCCCTATGCCACAAGGGTTTATTACCACGAACAAACATTTGAATACTTTTTTTTCATATCAAAACCTTGTTTAA
Organism: Tenodera sinensis; assembly: GCA_030765045.1. Lineage (NCBI taxonomy): Eukaryota > Metazoa > Arthropoda > Insecta > Mantodea > Mantidae > Tenodera > Tenodera sinensis. The sequence continues at coordinate 45,816,982 of CM060971.1, read as the reverse complement.
GGTGAAATAATTCTTAAGTTTGCGGAGTCACGGGTCGATTCCCGGCTGGTGGATGGAAAATTTTCTCTAGCCAAGATTATTTCTTATCCTCCCAAAAGGAAAAAACCCAAAGAAAAACTACAGTATACGAGTTGCCACCATAGGCAATATGTTCTAAAGGAAAAAGGCTGCCGATATGACCATCGGCGTTAAAGGGGACATATAAATGCGCCAGTTAAACATGTTACATAAAACTATATGGTAACGTAGCGAGGATAAAAGAATTACGTTTTAAATGAGTATATTACACATATACGTGAATTTATCACTATGGCAGACACAACATTTAATGACGGCTGATACCTGACCACTACTCTTCTCTTTCCTGTTACGCAAATAAATTTTGTGGGTGCAAATGATATTTATATTACCGGCTTTTTTCTGTTAGCAAGTCGCTATTCATTTATTCTGGTGTCCAAGACAAATAAACAGCCTAACATTCTTTAAAAATCATACTATCATTTTGTCTTTAGTAATACCACGGTTTCAATGCCGGTAACTTTGCGAGCGCGAGAAAAATGATGCCAATATGAAAACCCTGATTAGTATTTGTTTAGACAGAATTCCACGAAATAATTAATAATTAATTTGATCCTATTTAATATTAATAGTGATTTAAAAGTAAACAACTTACAATAACATTCATACATTTTAATTAAGATTTATTTTTACGTTGGCACTACAGCTAATCCAGTAGGCTGCGAGAACAACAATAACAATAATTTTAGCGTTTAATCCAGAAAATATTTTGTTTTTGTTGTTTAACAACGCTATCAATTACCAGGATCACATCAGCGTAGCAGGTGTGCCTGAATTTCGTCCCGTAGGAGTTCTTTTACATGCCAGTAAATCTACTGACATGGAGCTGTCGTTTTTAAACACACTTAAAAACCATCGGTATGGGCCGGATTTGAACCCACAACCTTGGAATCAGTAGGCCAGTGTATAACCAACTGAGCCACCTAGACCGACGTTAATCCAGGAAAATGAGGAACTAGACAACTAATGAATATAAATGAACAAATTTGCATTAGTAGGCTATTCATTAAAGGTAGGTCCACTATATTTAAAACTACAGTTGTTTGACTTCGCTTCTTCAATTAAAATATCAATACCTTCACTAGAATATTCGTAAAATATTTTGTCTGCTATTTTTGAATGGCCCATTCATTGTTTTTACTGCACATAGATACTTCAGATGTTCAGAAGCGTAAGGAAAGGAGGTGACATAACCAAAGCGATAATACCACGACCAATAGGTGACAGTCCAACATGAGTGGAATAGTTTACTGTATCTTAAAACGAAATTGTAAAGGTACATTGAAAGTTTGCCTGGATTAACAAGAGGTAAATAGGAAAATAAGTTTTAATAAGAATATTTTGTGAAAAAGTGAGCAAAGAAAGCCATTAGAATGCAAATTTTTATATTAGGTAGTAGTTCTAGAACGACAGTTAATAGGTATCGTAAAAGAGAAACTGTCCCTTGAAATGTGCTAACTCATTTTTCTTTCTATTATAATAAAAAACCCTTTCTATAAACTGTAATAATTTACCCCTTGTTTTATTAGTTGTTTTTTCTACTTGTCTTTGGAGTTTACCAACAATGACCATAATTCACAAAGTGTATTAGAAGAAGCCATGCCACGCCATTACCTAAAGCGCCATCTGGAATTAACCCTCACGCAATAGCCCGAAACCCTAACGAACGTCATGAGTTGGCGATCTAAGTGCAGATGAAGTAATGAGCAAGAAATCCCTGATGACGTCAGCTTCGATGACGCTCCAACCTGGCAGGTGAGGCAGGCGCGTTGTGCTTCAAGGCCAGCCGGCACCTGGGCGATTCTTCAACCGTCTTTGCGTGTCTGAGACGTGAGACAGCCACAGTTCTATTTTTAGGTAGGATGCTAGAATGAAATTCCTCCAACACAGAGGCCCATCTTGACAGCTACCGTACGTTTCTTACTGCGGCTGTTCGGGCACAAGTAGGTACGGGAAAATTAAACAGAGATGCGCAGATGTAGGTAAACAAACAAGCGAAGATCAAGGGACTTCATAGCTTAGCGGTTGTTTAATGCGCTTTAGGAAATGCAAAATAAACGTTTATTTTCTCTGAGCACCAAATATGCATAATATAATCCCTTTATACCAGGCGCCGCGTTGTGTTTGTATTATAGTGCTGAAAAAACGTCTTCAAGCAGTGTTGCCAATCAAAAAAATTGAATCTCGCCTCATGTGGAACATTTCGCTACATTACATTACAAAAACTCGTACATAATCACTATGAAAACTATAATAACATGAATTTCTGTATAAGGAGCCAGATGACTTAGACAACGATTGATAGTATCTAATATTGACGATTGTATTTCTAAGCAAAATGCGTAACTTTCCCGCACTTCTAAGCATACAAGCAGAAAAGTTATACTTCATAAGATGTTTGTGATTATTTATGCTTATTTCTCAGAAAACGTTTTTGTTTAATTATTTTACGATGTTTAATTAAAACAGCACATTTTACACAAAATTATTGTAAATTTAAAAGTGCATATTTCTAAGTTAACCGTGTTTTATCAGTGATTCGCCATTTTCTCGGCTAAATATATAAGAAAGAAATGCTTAAGGGGAAAAGGTGAACTGGGGAACGCGGTTAGGGGCTGTCATACTACGCAGAACATTTCAGTGAAGTGAAAACTGTTTTGAATTCCCTAAATGCAGAAGCAGCCAGTATTGTCACAGCACAATAATGCTTTGCTAAAAGCGGCACCCAAGAAAATATACAGTACATCCATTATAATTTCTCCAAAATATCTAAAATTCTAAAGCAGCTGGAAGCTCGAAATAATTCCTTGCTACATTCGCTTTCTCTGACTGACGAAATTTCAGTTATATTGTCAGAAACACTCCGGGGGGGGGGTGGGGGGGGTTCCAAAAATTGCGTTTGACAAACTCAATCAAGTGCTACTTGAAATATTCCGGTTACAAAACACTGTGTCAAACTTCTAAAAAGCTTCTGCCGAAGAAACACACATTGAAGAGGAATTCACGGAAGAATTGTGGCGCTTTTCTAATGTGACGTCATTATACAATTCATTTCTCGCTGATAAACGCAGGGATTTCACACAGGGAAGTCTCAAAATGACCCTCCATATGTGTTATAGCAGTCCTCTATAAAGTGATAGCTTCTATGAAGCTATTTATCATCATATTTGCGTAAATTCATTTTTGCTTAATTTGATGCTTATTTTCATCATTTTCGTGCTTATTTGCTTGCTTATTTTACAATTCATTGTACTTAGAAATCCGGGCTTTAGTGATGATGTTCTCGCTGTACCTATGTACTTGAGTAAAGTTTCATTTATATATTTATTTATTTTGACCGACCAGCTAAAAAGCTATGCAGGCCATTTATGGCAATAATGTAACTGTAAATAGCACATAATATTGAAGTGGGTCATATGACTCCGTAAACATATGTACAATGCAAAGAAAAAGAAAATATTAGAAAGTTAAAAGAAATTGAAAAGATGACAAATATGACATAAATTAGAACAACTGAAATGAACAAGTTTGTAAGCCAGGAGTTGGAATGTCAAGTTTTGTTATTCACTGTTAACAATGTTAAAAGGAACAAAAGGATATAATTATTACAAATTAAGTTGAACCAATGTTATTGTTCGGTTGTATTGTGTCGCGGGTTAGCTTTTAATGTTATTCTTCAATTTCGTATTCTGATATTACGATGTCTTGAGGTAATTTTCTGTTTAATCGCATTTGTTGCCCGCTTCTTCCTCGTAGATTGTACACGCAAGCTCTGAGTAAGACTGTTAAGAGGCTTGGTGAGTAAGTTAATAATAAAATAAGCGGGTAAGTTATTACTGCAAATCACTGAGCGGGTATCCACCAGACTGTTTACAGCACTTTAGAAATCATCAGTTCCTCACTATCTGAAGATTCTGTTATCAATGTAGCACTTCTTGAAAAATTGGACAGTGATTGCCCAAATTCATTTACTAGCACATCAATGAAGATCAATCTTTACTGTTAAGAGGTCGCTCAGGTTTGGGGGGTTTTAGCTTCCTGATTCTTCTTCTTCTTGCTGTTATTGTTATTATTGTTGTTATTATTATTACTATTAATTATTATTTTACTTAATGGCAGTTATTATGGAAAACAATCAGCGTTTCCATGTAGTAACACAAGTAATAGTTTAGCAACCCTGAAATATTTGAAAAGACATGCTTCCCTTCAAAAGTGACTAAATAAATGTTTTAGAATATTAACTGAAGCTTTTTGCGTATTTATTCAGAAATAATACAAATATATTTCTTAAATTAACATTAGAAAAATTGCCACTTTTCTCACTTTTTCGTTTTCCCCCGCAAGGACTCCCGCTACGTGTAGGGGAATTCCGCTATGGTTGGCAACACTGTGTTTAAGTGAATGAATGCTCTAAGGGAGTGCATTTAATTCTATGGTGTAGGCATATCTTTCAACCATTGTATTGCTTATATAAGTACAAGGAAAACGTCTGCTCATCTGGGAACTACCGCTTAGCTGCAAAACTCTCCAAAAAATGTGTTAATGTTTAAACTTGTAGATTTACAATTCAAAGTGATTTAAGGAATTTCAGTTATGCAACTAATACACGTGAGCGCCTTTCAGCCAACGTACGGGTCTTATTGAAGCCATATTCACCAATCAGAAACTAAATTGGTGGTTTTAAAACATGGTACTCAAAAACTAATAAGTTTTTTTTTCACCTGCATACATGTTTTATTCTTATGAACTCTGCTTAGATTCCACAGCGTTCTAAGAAATCTATTCTTGTAATGTCCCTGTAAAAAGGGCTGGATTTCGTGATCTGCGAATTCAAAATGTAGAAGTGGGATACATTTTGTTTTTGTATACCTGATTACCCTCCCCTTATGTAGGACTTACACCCCTAGGACTTACAAGTCATTGTCTAGGGTCAGACGTCTGTCGGGGAGCACAGGAACCTGTGAACCGGACACAGAGAAGACCTTGAAGCAGGTTGTCAGCCAAGCACCAGGATTGAGAGTGAGGAAGAAATGCAGGCGAAGTCGATTATTGGAAAGGTGATAATGAAGCAATGGTGGAATGGTGGAATGAGTGGCGAGTGAAACCGCAGAACCTGGAGAAAACCCGCCCTGACGCCATTTCGTCCACCACGAATACCACATGCGGGTCCCTGGGATCGAACCCGAACCGCCTAGGTGGTAGACGAACGCTCTAACCACTCGGCCACGGCGCCGCCGGTACAACAGTAACACCGCAAAATAGGAAATGAAACAGATAGCCACTTCAGTAATTAGGTTTAAAGAAACTTATTATACATTAAGAAAGAAAAGAAAGACATTGTTCTCACATTGTAAACATTTCACCGAATCCCCGTCTGATGTCATTCTTAGGTAATTTATTTGAGATTTTAAACTCATGCTTGTTAGTTGATAATTAATATTTTAAGACCGAAGGTCAACAGGCATTCGTTAACCTCTATTAAATTAACGAAAAAGTAACAGCGCTCCTGGACTTGCTGAAGATAATAGCATTTTCTGCATACACAGCACATTCAGAGGGCTAGATAGCAACCAAAGGTGTGTTACATGTGCGATGCAAATTTGTGGGTAACAGACTCATAAAGCTAGACCAACAAAGAGAGCTAATGTCGAAAAAACAGCCAGTTAAGAGGAGACTGGGGTTGAAATAACATAGAAGGTTGAAGTTTCATATAGATTATGGTGCCACTGCAAACCCCCTACTAATTTTGATCCATTTCAATGCACATTGTTTTTCTTAAATTTGTTTATGTGTTTAAGATTTAGTAAAATATAAAGTTTATTTACTCCTGCAAATAACATAATTTTGATTTACCAAATAGCCGCTCATGCAAAATAACTATTGATAAGATATTTTAGTGTTATCCTATTCATTCTCACAAAAATTGAAATACTTCCAAAATTAATAAATATAATCATTCTACAATAAATATATAAAAGGATAAGTGCACAATTTCACAATATTTTTACTTTCTTTACTACGTATAGCAAATAGGGGAAGTATTGAATTCTCCCAAAAATTCGATGTCGAGATTTCACCGGAAATATATGCTTTGAGGCCCAATGAATCTAAACAGAAAAGCATTTTTAGAAAAAGGTCCGTGTATATATCTGTCTGTGAACAGCATAACTCAATAACGAAAAGTCGGTTGAATACCAAAGTTGGTATTTAAGTTTAATATCTTTCAGGGAAGCGACACGAAGATTTTGAAGAAAATTTCTCCACCCTAAACTACCCGTTACGTAGAAAATATTTAGAAAATTCTGATTTTCTCGAAAATGACTAACAATTTTGATTAAAATTCCATATGTTGAAGACATTTTTATGGCAAATGAAATGTATATTTTGAATTTACTGGCTATAGCCCACCTAGTCATGTTTACTCTTGATGACTTTTGCATAACTGGTAAACCGTAAGAGATAGAACAAATCTTACTATACAAAAATGTAGATCTCGTTAAAACACAATTTTTTTTGTCCAAATGAATTTTTTGTGGATTGAACCATTTCGGCGATATTCCTTGTTATTTGTATGAGAAAGAGAACGGGATTTCAAAGCTTTAAAAGATTTGACTATCGCTCAAAGCCTACTGTATTCTCGTATTCCCCTTACATCTACAAGGAAATAAGCAATAAGATAATCTCTGCACTCGATTAATATGAAGAACATAGGGGAATAAAAGTTTGTAAAAATAGTACAAGAGTAGAGAAAATTGTGTGGGTGCAACACATATTTTCGATCATTTTTATATTGAAATTTACAGAAACTGTTGGTGTATCTGTAGTTCAATATTTGAAGAAAATATAAATTAAAGTTGCGTAATATCTGGAATCTTAAGTGAATCATTTTTGAGAAAATCACAACTTTCGAAAAATGTTCCACGGTAACTTGATATGATTTTTTTTTTTTTAATTTAGTGTCGCATTCTTAGTAAAGGCTGAGCTCGAAGATCAAGTTGGTATTTAACCAACATTTTGTTTGTGAGTTGCGCTATTTACGGACAGACATAAAGTTCTTTTTGTAAGCATACTTCTTTTTTTTATTCAGGGGATCTCAAAACATGCATTTCCATTGAAATCTAGGTATAGAATTTTTAGGTGAAATACAATTTTTCCTCTATTTACTGTAAGTATGTAGGAGAGAAAGAAATAACTACGTGGCTATGAAAAGGGCTGTAACACAATATGGTCATTACAAGCAAATCTGCAGCCCAATGTTATAAATGTTACATAAAACATATAACCGTCACCCCTCCCCGCTAAAAAAGAAACAAACAGAAGCAGCAGTCCGGTTGCTAGAAATAATTAACAGACACCTCTAAACAGCTGTTCTTCATTTGTCTTCCTAATATGTTTTGAAGAATCATCATTCAACTATCATCATAGAAATGCATTTCTTAAAGTATAATTTGATCTGTGAACGTGATGAAACTTATTACATTAATATTTTATAATAAATAACACTGAAGAAGCAGGTTTTACCACATTACTGTGCACTTGCGTCATATCAAGACGAGGTGTGTGAGAAAAGATTTTAGATGCGACCTTGAGAACAAAAATATCGGTTACCTAGAGTGGAATAAAAACAACTGCTGGCTCTGAACTCCGCAGTTTGGAGTTCTGAAGCACATAGAATGTAAAACAGACTACCATCGCGGTCTAGTGATCAGCATGCCAAGCTTACAAATCCAGAGATCCCGGGTTCGATTTCCGACTGCAAATTGAGAAATTTTCTTTTGACAGGATCACTCCCCATCCTTCCTGCAATCTGGAGGTAATGGTGAGCGTGTAAACGTGTTTGTGCATTTAATGTATATAAGAAAACTCAAATAGTAAAACGAGTGAAGATCACTGACGATGAGCAATTGTTTCAAAGGAAAAGCCGCCGATATGACCTTATGTGTTAAAAGTGGCTTATTAATGGAGGTAAAAATGGGATATGATAGGGTATAACGTGGTAAACGACGGACAATTTTCAGCGGAGAAAATGTGATTTTACATCTACTATTCAGCGTACATATGTCCGAAATTAAACTTTGTTCAAGATTAAAAAAGTTAAGTTTGGAGGAATCATTTAAATTTTATCTACCTATGCAGGATGTTTCCATAAGGCGAACTTCACACAATTTTACATTCTTTATTACTTATCAATAGTAAATAGATTAACCATTGCATTCGGTATCGAGATTTTGTCGCAAATAGATAATTGTTTTAAGATTTCCTGAATCCAATAAACAATCTTATGTGTTTTCACTCTTCTTCATTCTGGATGACTTTAGCTAACTGACGTAAGAGATAGACAAACTCTTAAAAAACGTGTACATCTTGCTAAAAACACAATTTATATATGTGAAACACACACACAAACACACACACACACACACACACACACACACACACACGGATATTTTGTGTAGTGGGTCATTTCGGAGATATTCCTTGTTATTTATTTGAATTTTCCAATATTTAGAGGTAGTTTTCTTAAACAGGAATATGTCATTCGTTTTCTTATCTTTTGGCCATACAAAGAGAATGGAATTTCAAAGTCATCACTTAGCGACCAGCTCTTAAAAGAGTTGACTATCACCCAAAAGGGGTCTCTCAGAGAGAGAGAGAGAGAGAGAGAAAAGTTGACCTCGGTGCAAACCACTCGCTCTTTCCTTACGCTTCTCTCACTCGTTCGCTCGCTTTGCCGTCTCTCTCTCTCCTCTCTCTCTCTCTCTCTCTCTCTCTCTCTCTCTTCCTCAATTTCAGCGCTGTTTCTTCCTCATTGTGTAATGTTTACTTGCGGTGTTAAACAGGTTAATTAGATTTTTAATAAAAATCTGGTCTTTTTAATGATCTAGAAAGCACTAGTACAAACCTTAAAAAGATTAATATACTGCGCCAACGAAATTGTTAATTTGTAATTGCCTCGGAGTAATGGATTCATTTTACCTGGTCGGCATCTAACATATGAAATACCAAAATTAAGATACTGTCACATTCTTGTAACTTGTACTCTTGGGATACATTTACTAGTTTCATGTAATCTTATACATTTTCAAACAGTTCTTGCTTTTTAATGGCACATTTTCTTGTTGGGGAACCATCAAAAAGTCCATTAACTTTTAAATAAATTTCAGATTGAATGCTTACAGTACATATACTGACATTAATATATAAGGATGTTGAGAGTAAAACAACGAACTAAAATGAGTTACATGTAGGTATTAGTAGTGTGCGATAATGAACATGATTGTTCAGCCATGTAAACACATGCATAGAATTATGTATTATTTTCGCTTTACACGTTCCTTTTGTACATTTGACCTTTCGAATAAGTGTATTCTTTCATGAACCTTTCACAAACTCTAATTCCTAAGTCTTTTCCACGATTGTCACTTTGTTTAACGAGTTCCACATGTGACTATGATAACTTGAAGAGGGGGACTTATCACCTCGACCGACAGCGATCTTTTGTGTCTATGACGGGGCACCCCACGGGAGAATGGATGAAGCGAATGGATCATAAGGGCGACCGGAACGTTGCCACGGCAGAGCAGGTGGCAGGGTCCCTACGCTTTCCCAGTTAGAATCATCCCGGCGGAGGCTGGCTTAGCCCGGTCCCTCTCCTGTCTCTCGGATTCGTACTCGCGGGACTCGGAAAACGGCTCCCGTTCCCCTCTCCTATGGGGGGGCCGGGAACTAGTAAGCTCACCTCCTCACCTCACGAAATTTTCAGAGCACATCCGCTTCTCCTGCCGTGCTGCTGCCACGACGCTCGTCGACGCTTCCAAACCTGAATGAAACCTAACGGGATGAAGGGTGAAATGAAATGATTAATGTAACGAAATGGAGGGACACGAAATTCGGAGTATATGGAAATCCTCCCTAGCATTCGCCTGGCGACCCGGGTAAACCTCCAAAAAAACTATGGTCAGGAAGGTCGGCCGCGGGAATCGAACCCGCGACCTGCTGAATGCGGGCTGCAGACGTTACCGCCTGTGCCATTCCGAGCTCCATAGTCAGTCAGTCAATCAGTCAGTCAGTCAGTCAGTCTCTCACTCAGTCAGTCGATCAGTCAATCAAATCAGTCCAGTCCAGTCAGTCAAGTCATTCTGTTGGCAGGCTGAGAGCAGCCCGAGGTGTATCATACGTGTACCTGCCATTTTAGGGCTTAACCACTTTCATGGCAAGAATATTATATACTAACCTTAACGCGGTACCTCGTATGTAAACAAAGCATACTGAGGGCCCACAAATTGAGATACTATCAACAAAAGTACCCAAACTTGTGGCTCAAATCCATCAGATCATACATTGAACACATTTTAGTTTTTATTTAGAACGAACTAAGACAAAATCTCATACTTCAACTTTTGTTGTCATGGATTGCAGCACGCGCAGTAAACATTCAGCCCACTAGCTCTAATTTGAAGATTTCTTTACATGCAATTAGATTCAGTAAATAGAAGCATTAAAAATGTTAAGTTAGTATGACAATTATTTCACTTTCTCTACTACGTATAGTAAGTAGAAGTATTGTATTCCACCCAAAAATTCGATGTTAGGATTTCACCGGAAATATATGTTTCGAGGCCCCGTGAATTTAAAAAAAAAAAAAAAAAAAAAAAAAAAAAAAAAAAAAAAAGTTGCGTGTGTGTGTGTGTGAGAGAGAGAGAGAGGGAGAGAGAGAGAGAGAGAGAGAGAGAGAGTGGGTATCATAACTCATAAGCAAAAGTTCGCTAAAAAACTAAAGTTGGTATTTAAGTTTAATATATTTTAAGGATACAACACAAAGATCTTGAACAAAGTTCCTCCTCCCTAAACAAACCTTCACATGGAAAACATTTCGAACATTTTTATTTTCTTGAAGATGGCTCACGATTTTGATTAAAATGCCACATGTTTAACATATTTTTATGACAAATAAAATGTATATTCAGAATTTTCTGGCTATAGCCCATGTAGTCCTGTTTACTCTGGATGATGTTTGCATAACTGGTAAACCATAAGAGTTAGACCAAATCTTACTGTACAAAAATGTACATCTTGCTAAAATACACAATTTATGTCCAAATAAATGTTTTGTAGAGTGAACCATTTCGGAGATATTCCTTGTTATTTGTGTCAGTTTTGGAAAACTTAAAACTTTCGTCAAATGGAACATCGTTATTCATTTTTTGTATATTAGCGTGCAAAGAGAATGGAGTTTGAAAGCTTTAAAAGAACTATCAGTCAAAGCGTATTGTATTCCCCTCGCACCTACAAGGAAATAAGCAATAAGAGAATTTCTGCAAATGTTTATCTCGACTAACACGAAGAAGATATAGGAATAAGAGTACGTAAGAATGGTTAGTACAAGAGTAGAGAAAGTCATGTGAGTGCAACACGTCAGATTTGTTAGACTCCAGTGTATTAAAACATCTCACACATACATGTGTTTTAAAATAGTATTCTCTAATACAAAAAGTGACCGAATTTCGCCCTTTAAAAGGCGCGGTTGACCTAGCTTTGGCCGCAGTCCTGAAATCCTTCGCTTCTAATCCATATTCATACCCTTCCATACCCATTAACGTTATAAGCATTTTCAAGAGGTGAAATCTTTGGAGGTCTGTGTAGATTTATACAAAAGTGATTAATCACTGTCACTGTAAATTTAATCCCTGTTTATGCACGTGGCAGTTAAATAGTAATTAAGTAAAATAAGAGCAAGACAAAAAGAGCTAAGTATGTAGCTAGGCAGTTACTGAGCCGGAAGGCTCGGGTGGCAGTGCCTGCGGCTCGCATTCGGGAGGTCGTGGGTTCGATTCCCATGGCCAACCTAACTGACCCACGTTATTTTTCGAAGGTTTCTCCAGATCTCTAATAATTATATACCCCAAATTTGCTGTCCTTTATTTCACTTCACTTCACCCTTCATCCTGGTTGGTTGTTTCAGGGTTCCAAGTGTCGGCGGTGGTTTCATCATGCATGGATAGGCTCTATGAATCCTCGTCCTCCGGATCGGAAGAGGTCCATCATGGAATGTGTAAGCCCACAGGAAGGACCCTGCCCTCTGCTGTTATCTCTCCTCAGGTTCGGCCATCCTATGTTTCTTCTCACTTCCCTCTCAGGGACATAGGTACAAAAGGTCTTCCATAGGTGAGGTGCTATGTCTTCTCTTCAAATTTTTGAGCTATAATGGCAGTTCCTAAAAATTCAACGTGGCCAACTTTATACTAAACTAAGGTATTGCCAACTTACAATGGGCATTACTTGTATCAAGTAAACCAGTAAATAAAATCTTGCTCTGAAACAACACAAGTTAATTCATTTACTTCCTAGTCCTAAGTAGTATATGGCATAGTATTTATTGGGAAATTGTAAAAGCAACAATTAAAAAGTAAGGACCATTTATGCAAGCACTACAATTATTGCAAATAAATGCACACACAGAACACAATAACCTCCACACAACCAGGGATTATTTGATTTAAGCTCAACAATTGACATCCTGCAAGACAATGGCTGCATCACCAATGTACAGTTTTTCTCCGCGTACCCCAAAGACATTTTTCCATTTCAGCCTATACCCCTATGTCTAGCCCTGGAGTTATCCTTAATGCAAACTATACATAACCATATCTACTACGCATGGCGTATTTTTTTTTTTTTTCTATTTGCTGAAAAATGTTCTGCTTCTCTTCTTTATCTGATTACCCTCCCCGTATGGAGGACTTACAAGCCAGTGCTTAGGGTCAGACGCCTGTCAGGGAGCACAGGAACCTATGGACCAGACAGAGTGAAGCCCTGGAAGCGAGTAGTCGCCAAGCACCAGGTATGAGAGTGAGTGAGTGAGTGAGTGAGTGAGTGAGTGAGTGAGTGAGTGAGTAGGGTTTAAGGGCCCGTCGACAGCTAGGTCATTAGAGCCCCGGTATGAGAGTGAGGAAGAGGATGGATGATATGAAATGTAGGCCAAATGGATGATTGTAGAGGTGATGATGGAGCAATTCGTGGAATGAGTGGTGGGGGAAACCGGAGAACCCGAAGAAAACCTGCCCAGACGCCGCTTCGTCCACCTCGAATACCACATGCGGGTTCCTGGGATCGAACCCGGGCCGCCTAGGAGGTAGGCAGTTCAATACTGTTTTAGTAAAAGGCTATCTTATTATTTATTGGCTAATGATGACATTAAGTATTAATAAAATTAACTCCCAAAACGAATATATATCAGTCAAGTAAATTGAGATTTCTTTAAGAAAAGGAAAATCATATTGATAATATTTGGTCAGTTGTGCGTGGAATTGACAGACTAATGCTTCGTAATGTTTCACCCAGCATTGGTTCTGCATTTATCTACCAAACTCAACTTCGTTTTGGTACTACTAAAAATACGATGTTACATTCACGTGACTTTCTCTATCCACTTTCGTTTATTAATGAGTATACAAACTATTCTTACGAGAGTTTATTTTTCTACTTCATTTTAATCGAGATAAGCCTTTGCAGAAATAGCTACATTACACATTTTGTTATGGATACAAAGAGAATAGTTAGGACAGTCAAATATTTAAGAACTCTTTCTTTAACCGCAAAAAATAAATGAAAATCAACAGGCGTTGAAAACAATGACAAAATATTGAACCATCCGAATCAACAATAATGGATAGGTATATCGGAAATGGTTTATGCCACAAAAAGATTATTTGAAATAAAGTGCATGTTTTAAAGAGATTTAAATTGTTGGTATAGTGTGTTTTCGTCTATCGCTTAACGTATACCTGTTATATGAGATTGTACAAAATTTCTTCGGAATGAAAAGGAATGACTTTCCCAAAAAAAATTAAAATTATATATTTTATTAGTCAAATATCTTTATTGTGTCAATCATTTCATTTTGTATCCCTCGAATATCCCACGTCCCAATAAGAATGGTCCGATGGAGATGGATCAGCAAATACAATATATACAGTTAGGTATTTGCGGCGACCAGTAGTAATTGCGCAAGAGCATGAAGATTTGGAATTTATGCTTAGAAAGTTAGTAGAAAAATATGAAAAATAGGGGTTAAAAATAAATTTATAAAAAACATTTTATATGGGATGTGGAACAGAAACCAAAGATTTAACTCTAGAAGAACAGAAGGTTTGTATTAGAGGATGTGAAGAATTTGAGTATTTGGAAGTAAAAATAAATAAAGAAGATAAATAGGAAAATGACATTAAGAACAGAATCAATTACGATAAAATTATAACAACAATGCTGGATAGTATCCTGTGGAACAGACATATAGGTAAGTAGGAAGAATAACTTGCAAATATATAATACAATAGTGAAAATTACTGTCACATATGGAGCTGAAAAATGGAATTTCAACAAAAATTGAGAATCAAAGCTTACATCAATGGAAATGAATTTTCTAAGGTCAGCGAGAAGTTCAAGATTGGAAAAAATAATGTTATATAAGAGAACAAATTAATAATGAGAACTCAATATTAGACTATTAAGATATAAACAGCTGAGTTGGTATTAGAAGAATGAAGATAGATTAACGAGAGAGGCTTTGGAATTGTGTCCACCTAGAAGAAGAAGAAGAAGAAGAAGAAGAAGAAGAAGAAGAAGAAGGAGTAGAAGAAGAAGAAGAAGAAGAAGAAGAAGGAGTAGAAGAAGAAGACGAAGACAAAGAAGAAGAAGAAGAAGAAGAAGAAGAAAAGGAAGACCTATGGAGAAAGAAGATTCTTTAGGCGCAGAAAGATCTGTAAACATTGAAACTGTGTATATGAATAAAAAGGAATATCTTTAACGTATTTAAAACATATTCAATCTAAGGGCAGTTTGGAATTGGGACGATTTTCTTGAGAAACTTGGTGTCGCATCTTCGGAGGATTTTTTTGTTTTTGAGCTATACTGTTTGCAGACATACACACACATACACGCGCGGACGATTCTGTAAAATATTTTCTTTTGTAATGGATTAGGAGTGTCTGAAATCTGGAATTCAAATTTTCGGGTGGAATGTAATACTGCCTGTAGTATGTACCTAGGTGGTTAAGTATGACTGACCGACTGTAGGTGTCGGCAGAGGCTAGTAGCGGATTGTCATGTTTGTGATCACGTTATGCACGAGAGGATACCTGATTAGTGGGAGCTTGTAGTAATATTGAGGCCATGCACTCAATGACCGTTTGTTATTCCACTTTCTTTGCCTTAAAGGAAAAATAATGAATAGTGCCGAAGAGGCAGCAGCTAGGGCAGGTTCGGCCACTTGACAGAGCTTACTTACATAGTAAAAGCTGGCCTTATCGTAATCTCATAGCCATCTTCACACCGTACCTACTGCTATTAAACAAATCATCATTGACTAAACGTCCTGAGCGTAGCGGTCACGTAGCTTTCCTTACCCTTAGGGTTCGATAGCTGTGAGCTTGTTTACTAGAGATGCAACTGTGGGGCAAGGGAACAACTACTCTCAGATGTTTTAAAAAGCACAAGCAATTTACGCTTTTAACACGGAGCGATATGGCTCCGCGGTAATGTGTGAGGCTCGCATTCGGCAGGTCGTGGTTTCGATCCCTGCGGCCGACCTTCTCGACCCATGTGGCCAGGCGAATGCTGGGAAGGATAATTACATACCCCGGGTTTCCTGTCCATTTTACTTCATTGACCATTTCATTCATCCTTGATCCCGCTGGTTCTTTCAGGGTTGCAAGTGTCAGCGAAGGTGCTAGGTGCAGATTGGAAGGGATGATATGCGCACAGGAACTCTATTCGTCCCTCGTCCCTGGGTTCTGTGTAGAAGGCGACGTATGGGGGTGTTGGACCCCATCAGGGTCCCCCGAACATGGCCCCGAAAGAGCTAAAAACTTCGAGCTGTCGTCAAACCTGGGAAACCTTAAGGACCTCTGTCAATGCCTGTGATGTTAGTCTGGATCTGGCCGCCTGGTGTCTTCTCTCACCCCATCCTTCCTCCCGGGGGCGCCCTTGTGGGCACAGTTACAATAAGCCTGTCTGCAATGCCTCCAAATCACTCCTAACCCTATTCCTATACGCTTCTAATCGTTATTTCCAAAATTGAACCATAAACTATTGATACTTAGAAGATCTAATACTTCCATAAACATAGTTTCTCGTTCTAACATTGAGAAACAGTTAATTTTACAATCATCAACTTGTTTTAAGCAGCACATTTATTAGCTTTGTTAAATTGATCAGCCAAATTAATTGGTGTTGTCTACACTCACACCCATCCACGCATACCCGGAGGAAAAGATCTCTGGTTCACAACTTTGGTAGCTTTGCTGATAGCAAATTCATCGAAGATCGAGATATTGAAGACGGCATCCAAAAGGTGTCGCACTCAGGGAGTCGCCATCATGGATCGAACATACCGTATCCAGGATCGGGACCCGGGAAAGCTTCTAGTTAATTGTGAATGCCATCTTTTAAGAGGACAAGGCAGTCGCAACATACAGAACTTACCTTTAGTAAGTTAAGTTAAATTACCACTGCTCTTAAAGTTCTCAATAACCTTACTGAAATGTTTAGGTATTATTCTATAAATCATGACAATTGATAGCTTATGTGGTTGAGTCTATAAAAATTATTTCATCCAGCAGAAAAATAAAAACTTTTACCCTTAAAACATGAGAATCTATGTACTTTTTTTCTCAGAAAGTATGAGAGGTAGAGAACTGAAATATTCAGTACATGTACATAACACATAGTTGAACTTTATAAACCACAATAATTATTTTATTATATATTAGTGGTATTAAGACAGCAACAATATTGCGATTTTTTTCTTCACGTTTTTACTGTTTTGACTTTGCATTTTTTTTAAATGTATAGTAAACCGATATACATGACTAAACAATTAGGTTCATAAGATGGCTGATTATTCTAAGTACAAGCATGCAAAGGTGTGATTCTGTATTGCAAGTAGTTTCAGAGAAAAAGGTAGATGAATTCATATGTTTTAGGAGTAATTTCTCTTTATTTTTCTGTTGGATGAAATAATTTTATAGACTCGACCACATAAGCTATCAGTGCAAATACTCACTTGAAATAATTGTCATGATTTATAAAATAATTCTTAAAAGTTTGAGGAAAAACTATTGAGAACTTTACGAGCAGTTGTAGTTTTACTGACTGTAATAAGGTGTGGAAGAGTCTGTTTAGTCAACGCAAGTACAGTTGGGTCACAAAGGAAATGTGAACTACCCACAAAATCCATCTCCACGCTTCAGAAAAGGCAAACCTCTGTCCCTGCCCTTTAAGACCAATAGCAACCCTGAAATGATAGTTACACGTTCAGTCCACGTGGAGTCTCAGTTGCCAAAATTCTGAATTCCAGTTTTTTTTTTCATAGCTACAAAGGCTCGTGTTAAGATATTGCAACTCTGCCTGAAAGGAAGGCAGAGGAAGGACCGTATTGTAAAACGATTATGACGGTTCCTCAAAGGAAGCAGCCAAACTGCGCACGTATTAACTAAACAGATTAATTTCTGTACGTTCAGACTACTTTGTCCCCTTAACTTTGTTGTTTTCGTTCTGGTTACTGTTCTCGATCGCCAGCTTGTCCTTGCCACAGCTTGAAAGTGAGTGTAATGACATGAACTACCCTCATCGAAACACGATGGAAACCCTACTGCAGTTTATTACTTTCGCTGAAATCTTGGTTCCTCTTGCAAGTTCTTTTACCTTACACAGTGTGTGGAAGATCCGCAACCATTCGTTCAGCCCCACATTCCAGAGGTTCGTCCCTTCCCCCAATGCCTTAAGCATTGGCAGGGTAGCGGCGACAAAGTTAGGGGCGAATGACATGGTGAGTGGCTTCTTCTCTTTGTATTTTTAACAGGTTTGTGACGGGACCTGTCACACACCCTCTCTGGAAAGAGATGCAGAACTACCCTTTATTGAAACACAATGGGAACCCTCATTATGGCTTATGAGTTTTGCATCGCCCCTATAGTAAGGGCTTTTCAACAATGCTGTAATTTTCTTCAAACAAACGTGACAGAAATTGAATGTACGTTTATTTAAATCTTATTCCATCTTGTTGTCCTTTGAGCTTCACCTTTGCACTCCTCCTATTTAATTTTAATTTCTTCCTTCTGGTTCCCATCTCATCACTTTCTTTGCAAAGTTACCACTGTTTAACCTTAATGTTCACTTTCTGTGCTACGTATAGGTGGGGGAGTATCATATTCCACTCATGAATCTGATGCCAAGATTCACTGGAAATTATATTCTGAGGTCCTAAACCATGCCCCCCCCCCCCAAAAAAAAAAAGTATTTTAGAAAAAGGCCATGTTAATACGTAAAAACAAGCAGGAATAATATAACAATATACTATCATCAGATCAAATAGGTATAAGTATGGTTCAAGATTTTACATATTTAAGTACAAGCCTACATCTTAAAGATATACGAGAGAAAAACGAAGATAATATATAAAACAGTTATAAGGGCAACGCTAATATAGCTTACATATTGGCGTCAAATATTTCGGGCATGTTCTGAAAACAGTAAAAAAGGTTCATATGTACTTGGGTTTGAAAATCATTTATTGCTGAGTTACAAGACAAATTGAAGGTTACAAAAATTGCTCGAAGTGGCTTTCTCCTGCTTCGATGCATGCCCGGGCCTAAGCCATGCTATCGCGTGCTCCAGGGGAAGACAACTTCGGGCCGTGTGACGTATTTAAACGAAGAGCCAGCTTGTACGTTCGTGTGACGTCAGGCGAGAGCAGTGTGTTGCTGTGCTGCCTAGATCTAACATGCAGTCTTCGGTTACAAATGTGCCGTACATTACGCCCTAACATTGACAAACTAGTTAAAGAAAAGTGAAACGGCAAATGTCGGAAAATGTCCATAATTGTTCTGTATAGCTCTCCTCTAGCTCAGGAAAAATAGCTATAATATCTGTTCTATTTACGTTATATGACTGTTCACATAAACTAGAATTTATATATATGGCATAAAGCCGAAATGTAATTATTTATAATATGTGTCTATTCCGTAATTGAAACAGCATTAAAATTACGATGTACCGTATGCCATTTCCTCTTTCCCGCTGTGACATCACACGTTCAACTGGCCATCGATGGGAGCATGTGAGCTCAGTGAACTGACGTCACAGCAGCGATACCTGTCTTCCCCTGGCGTACTCTGTTGGAAGTTCCCGAGTGTTTCGTATTTGGCCAAATCCGAGTGGATACGTTCTCTCAAGAGTGTGAATAGGCAGTACAGGAGTCGTATAAAGCAGAAACGCCAAATGTCCCGAGACGAAGATTCAAATCAGGAAATCGAGTAGTCCATGCAATGAATCTCCCTCGACCAATCCATCTAGTCGGAAATTTATGATTCAAGCAATTACGTACTATCCGACTGAAATGAGCGGGCGCATAATCATGTAAAAACCACATTCCTTTATGAGGTTTATAAGTACATTATCAATTAAATGATGTAACTAATCTTTAAGAAAATGCAGATGTGTCTCTGTATTCAGACACGGAGAAAGGAAACAGAGATGAACAAGGTGATCATTAGGGCTCGGATTTTTAGGTAAATAAATGTTTTGTTTGCGTCCTAGTATGAACTTAAAGCTAAGTTTCATGTCCTGGATATTCACACCAGAACAAATACTTTAAGTTGTATTGCACATAAAAATACACATTTCCTGAGTTTTTATTTAAATAAATATTTTGGGATATTCACATAAATTAGGTACACAAAAATCGCACAAAGGAAACATTTTAAAAATAATTTTCACATAAACCACATAAAAGCAGCAGCAAATTATTTTAACAAGTCACCATCCACTTCTTTAATGCTCAATTACGCAGATTGGATGCCGATATTTGTTATTCATTATTGGAAGAACTGATATATCAGCTATAGTATCCCTTCAGTTGGAAGAACATTTAAATTTCCTGATTACTCAAGCCTACAAGATAACAGGGAATTCCTCCACTGCACTTGTTATCGCTTCACAATCCGGCTAGTATATACACCGATACTTGTTTAACTGCATAGTCAATTAGTCATTTGTGGATCCTCAAAGATTATATGACGTTTTATAGTTGTGTTGGGAAATTACATATCGACAGTTTTTAATTCACAATGGATTAAAAATGTCTAGAGTGGAAAGTAGTGCAAGTGCAACAATATACTACGAAATTTAAAAGATACTGTGTTAAATCTTTGTTTCCTCTGTGATTCAATAAATAAACTGGAATCGATAGGAATGTCTTTAGAAGAAACAGTTCAAGTAGTCCAGGATGTGGAGAGAAGGGAGGGGGGGGGGGGACCTTAAGGTTCTTTTTGATCCTGCAGCATAAAACTTAAAAATTGATGTGTTGTATTCAGTGACTTTCTCTACTCTTGTACTAACCATTCTTACAAACTCATATGCCTATATCTTCTTCGTGTTAGTTGAGATAAACGTTTGCAGAAATTATCTTATTGCTTATTTCCTTGTAGGTAGAAGTGGAATATTAGACTACAGTAGGTTTTGTACGATAGTCAAATCTTTTAAAGCTTTGAGATTCCGTTCTCCTTGCACGGTTAACATATAAAATGCTGAAATACGATGTTGCATTTGACGAAAGCGTAAGTTTTCCGAAACTGACACAAATAACAAGAAATAGCTCCGAAATGGTTCAAGTTACAAAAAAAGTTATTTGCACATGGATTGTGTGTTTTATGAAGATGAACATTTTTGTATAGTATGATTTGGTCTATCTCTTGCGGTATACGAGTTATTCAAAAGTCATTCAGAGTAAACAGGACTGCGTGGGCTATAACCAGAAAATTCTAAATATACATTTGATTTGCCATAAAAATATCTTAAACATGTCATTTTAAACAAAATCGTTAGAGGCATCTACAAGAAAATCAAAATTTTCGAAAAATTTTCATGTAAAGAATAGTTCAGAGTGGAGAAGTTTTCTTCAAAATTTTCGTGTCGCATCCTTGAGAGACGTTAAACTTAAATACCAACTTTGGTCGTTAACCGACTTTTCGTTTTTGAGTTATGCTGGCCAAAAACTGACAGACACACACACACACACACACACACACACACACACACACACACCTTTTTCTAATTTCTTTTTTTGATTCAATGGTCTCAAAACATATATTTCCGGTGAAATCTCGACATCGAATTTTTGGGTGGAATACCTTACTATACGTAGAACAGAAAGTAAAAGGAAAATGCAAGGAAGTGCCCGCAAATAGTAGTGGATTTAATTTAATCCGTAAAATTTCAAATGTGTTGGATGGGCAACATAAAGACATTGTTGTGAGTGTGAGTGACATTCCATGTTATAATTATGTTAGACTTACTCTTGTGATGTGGGACGATCATTTTCGAAATTCAAGTCATTTCTTCGTGACAATCGTCAATCTTTCAGGATGGAACAGTTGAGAAAGCATGTGGTTGTATACTATAACTCTACAGTACATGATGATCCCTTCCAAGAGTAATGTCTGGTGAGTACCACGTACATTTGTATTATTTCGGCCTTTCAGATCTTAAAGATATTTTATTTAATTTAGCACATATTTCTTACTTTTTAGTATATATTTTTGACATTTTTAGCACATAAAAAATAAATATTTCTCAAGTTTTTAGCACCTAAAATCCGAGCCCTAGTGATCATGAATGATGCCGTCCCAAATATTTCAGCAGAACCTCGTTGATGTCTGTCCTGTAGTACTTCGTGAGCGGCTTCATAGGACCAGTTATGGGTATTGTGAAAATGGAAAATATTGTCGCGCGTAAACCCAGCTTCATCTGCGAATAAGGCACAATGAACATGTATTTCTCACTAAATGTTTGTGCAATGTTCATCAGAAGAAGAACTAAAGAATCCTTGCACCCGAAGAATATGATACGGGTACAGATTTTCATGCAAAACTCTCCAGATAGTCATATGACTAACGCCTAGCCTTACTGCAGTGCGTCTTATACTCATGTGTTTGCGTCCACATCACAAAGAACAATGCTTCGTACCTGCCTAGGTCTCCCAAAATCCGAAACACTCTTATCAAATGAGCCGTTCTCTCTGAAGCGTTGGCCCAAATGACCTAGTTGTCGACGGGCCCTTAAATTCCATCCATCCATCCATCTGAAGCGTTGGTGAATTCTTGGTCTCCCAAAATCCGAAATACCTTTATCAAATGAGTCACTCTCTCTGAAGCGTTGGTGAATTCTTGGTCTCCCAAAATCCGAAACACCTTTATCAAATGAGTCACTCTCTCTGAAGCGTTGGTGAATTCTTGGTCTCCCAAAATCCGAAACACTTTTATCAAATGAGTCACTCACTCTAAAGCGTTGATAGATTCTTGAGAATGTCCACGACCAAGACAACTGACTTTCTACCTAAAGCTCATGTGCTCGTGAGGCATTTCCATGCAAGTAATGTATGCCGATCTGCTCAGTCAGAGAAGGCGTTTTCTTATGGATTCTGTGCTCTGCAACAAACAAGGAAACAATCAACGGACAACAAATTTAACTCAATTATTAATTCTTTGCTCTACAACAATCAATCAGCAGGTAATACTTTAAGTCAATTATTGTATCAACAAGGAGCAAGTCCTTTAATAACCTTCTAGCAAACGATTTTCAGACCCATGTCCATATTAACTCTTTTTACTGTCTGAGTTTGGGAGGGTGACCTCGAAATAGTTGACACAAATATACGTACATCCTCCACTAAAATATACTTGAAAGAAACAAATGAGGAGAATTTTTGGGTCAGGTGAATGGACGCGGTTTATGGAGAATCAGATACAATAATGCAATAAATGAGAGATATAAAAAGGAAGAACACTAAACTTGAGCTTGGAACGCTTCATTTTCAAATTCCCTTTCCCAATAATAATTTCATTTTAATAATCAATGTCACCCCTGCGGTGCCGTAGGCAGTAAAAACAGGCGTTTATTAGAAGAAACCGGCTGTCTCATTTTAATGATACAGTCCTTAAGGCAAGTTTCACACAATGGGGTCAGGTTTGTATGTTTTAAACCTACTTCGTCTTTTTAAAATATATACCTTATTGTTACTTTTTTGTCTCTCCACGAATGATTCCAAGGCTTACTTATGACAGAAGTTGTTTGCAGTTGTAAAAAAATGTCTTAGATTCTGAGAAGTGTGTGAGAAAAATGTAAATTTTTAAAACTTTTTAAATCACTAATAAACATATTATAATTCTGAAAAAAAAAAAAAAAAAGAGAGAATATTTTATGTAGATACTGATTATCAGCCACTTCGGGAAAAGATCAACCAGTCATTAATGAACATCTGATTGTTGTGGCTGATTTGAAATTGAAGAAAACTTGTTTTGTTTCTGGTGAATTTATGCAATGCCAGTTTACATACCTTCTCGACCTAGCTCCCTTAAGGGTGCGGTCTATTTACTCTCACACCCCTGGCAACGCCCAATCCCCTATCGGTGGAGACAGCAAACCTTTGCTTGGATTATTATAGTGCATAGAAATAGGTCATAGCCGCCTTTCATGCTTCGTTTGATGTTCATCAACTCAACGCCGGTTGAAGATTCAAACCATGTCACGTAGATTCATTGTAAGCCTCTCTCTATTCTCAGCCGCTGCAGGCTTGATTGCCAAAATGGAAGCGATATATTCTTATACTTGTTAAGGATGTTTGAGTCATCTGGCACATTTAGAGCATGCGCAGGTGGATAAAGTCAGAGTTCCGGTCGCATACAACAAGACAAATGAAAGCCGCACTCTTGTCATTTGCTTGGACTAAGTAGCCTTCATGTTTTATCCTCCAGCTGTCCTATCGTAATGGCATTGCATTGGTGCATTCCTTAAAGTATAGGTTTGAGAATAAGAATAGCGGTGATTTTAGAAGTCGTAAGTAATCTGTAACTTGCACTTATACCAAAAGCATTAAGTGTCCAAAGTTTATTACACAATTTTGGACAAAAATAGTGACAATTTGTTCCTGCAAGGATTGGAAAATGTGAGTTTGGATTAGCTTTTTCAGGTTATATCATACTCTAAAATTTGTGTCACGTCCTATAGGTCAAGTGCACAAGTTTGTGCTTTGATTGACCAAACAGTATAGTTTTATCTACAAGGGTTTTAAAATAAATTAATTGCTTATACAAATGTAGTGTACTATATAATTAAAAATATGTAAGAATTATGTGGTTTTTTGGAAGTTGTAACGTAACCTATGACTTCTGCCAACTCTTGTACAATTGTCTATATGCGTCTATATAGTTTAAACTGTACAGATTTCTTCATTGCGGGTTGAAAGTATGTGCGGGTTGATAGGGATAATGATTTAAACATTTAATGTAGCTTATACATTCCGTTTGGGCCTAAAGTATAAGCGTACAAAGTTTCATCTATTACTACGTTTCCATGGGAAATTCAAATTGAATTGAGTCCAATAGCATTCTCAATACCGTTTCCATGTTGAATTCAATCCCGAATGAGATCGATTTTGATAGACAAGACTCAGGCATAAATAATTCAAGCTTTTATGTTGGTCACTTGGTTAATGTTGGCGAACCTGTAACAAATATGTCTTCTGCGTCTTTTAGGTTTTGAGGTTAGTGAATGTTTTTTAAAAAGAATATAATTGCGAGATTATAGAAACAATAAAAGTGGCTTTATTTTTGTGCTTTGTTATGCCATTTGGCTAAGAAAACAGAATAACGAGTGTGCAGCATGTTACGAGTAGTAAAAGTTAGCAACTTTGGCGGATACAAATCGGTGTGAATACAATAGGTGTCTCTATGCAACACAATTTCGATCCGATCCCACTTCCAAGAGGATGGGATCCAAAGATTCAGTTCGATCTAAATTCGCGTTTCCATGTAGTGTTCCATTCGGAAAGGGAACTCAGATCGGTTTGAATTCCCCATTGAATAGTGTGTGTGTGTGTGTGTGTGTGTGTGTGTGTGTGTGTGTGTGTGTGCGTGCGTGCGTGCGTGCGTGCGTGTGTGTGTAGGCCGAATATTGTTGGTTTGTATGTTGGGGTTGAAAATGGGGATTAAAAGTAAGGATAGCTGTAACTTTTGTCAGTTTCTAGCATCCAAATATATCTGGTTTTGAAAAATCAGACCAAAAATATACTTCAGTGAAATATGAGAGAAATGTGATATGAACTCGTATATACGACTCTTCCTAAACCCCCTTCCTAAAATAACTCAATTTTAAAACATTTTAAGCTCTCCCATTTACTGGGCCAAAAGTGATTAAAATCTGCCATATTTGCAGCAAAGTGTAAAAGGTAGCCTGTGATATCCATATTCAATGAAAGAGGATTGAAATTTGTTGACATGAACATGAAAAAGAAGCCCATTACCCCTACAGTTTTCAAAATTTTGGAAACATTATGACCCTTTTAATGGCGAAAGAATTATCAATCGGGTGAGAGATTCTTGAGATTCTCTCTCTCTCTCTCTCTCTCTCTCTCTCTCTCTCTCTCTCTCTCTCTCTCTCACGTTCTCTCTCTATTATATTAAAACAGATTGCAGATGTAGATTTAAGTTGGATTGCTAATTAACAGCGTATGTATTTTACATTTTGTATAGAAAATGATTCTTCTATCCACATTACGTTACGGCGGCGCCGTGGCCGAGCGGTTAGCGCGCTCGCCTACCACCTAGGCGGCCCGGGTTCGATCCCAGGGACCCGCATGTGGTATTCGTGGTGGACGAAGCGGCGTCAGGGCGGGTTTTCTCCGGGTACTCCGGTTTCCCCCGCCATCTCATTCCACCGGTGCTCCATCTTCATGTATCATCAGTGTCACCGCCTGCGGTGCCGTAGTAGTAAAAGCGGGCGTTAAACACTACAACAACAACAACAACAACATTACGTTACGATTTATTTTTGCCTATGAATTATGAATTATGCAAACTTTGATCTCATACACTTTTAATTTCTTCACCTTAGATACTTAAATGTTAAATTTTATCTCATATGTCTATATCAAACGTATGATATTTTAATCAAAATCGTTAGAGCTATTTTTGAGAAAATGAAAAAACAACAAAGTTTTTTTCCATGTAAAAGGTAATATGGGGTTGGGGATTTCTTGAAATTTAATCAACTTTTCGTTTTTTAGTTACGCTGTTCGCAGGCAGGCGCGCGCGTGCGCGCACACACACACACACACACACACACACACACACACACACACACACACACACACACAGAGAGAGAGAGAGGGGGGGATTTTTACTTTCTCTACTATGTATAGTAAGTAGAGGAAGTATTGTATTCCACCCAAACATTCAATATCGAGATTTCACGGAAATATATGTTTTGAGACACCAAAACAATCCATAAAAAAGCATTTTTAGAAAAAGGTCAGTGTGTGTGTGCGTGCGTGTGTGTCTGTGTGTGTGTGTGTGTGTGTGTGTGTGTGTGTGTGTGTGTGTGTGTGTGTGTCGTATGTGGACAGCATAACTCAAAAACGAAAAGTGGGTTAATAACCAAAGTTGGTATTTAAGTTTAAAATCTTTTTAATCTTTTTTAATTCCTCTACCCTAAACTACTCTTTATATGGAAACATTTTCTAAAATTTTGATTTTCTCCAAAATAGCTCTAACGATTTTTATTAACATACTTTTATGACAAATGAAATTTATATTTTGAATTTTCTGGCTATAGCCCATGTAGTCCTGTTTACTCCGAACGACGTTGGCATAACTGGTAAACCGTAAGAGATAGTCCAAATCTTACCATAAAAAACATGTACCTCTTGCTAGAACACCCAATTTATGCCGAAATATGTAGTATATCTTTTTTTTTTTTTTTTTTTTTTTTTTGGTTGGGTGAACCATTTTGGAGATATTCCTTGATATTGGAAAACTTAACTTTCGTCAAATGGAACATCATTATTCATTTTTTATATGCTAGTCTTGCAAAGAGAATAGAATTTGAAAGCTCTAAAAGATTTGACTATCGCTCAAAGCCTATTGTATTCCCATATTCCCGTTGCACGTGCAAGAAAACGAGCACTAAGATAATTTCTGTAAATGTTTATCTCAACTAACACGAAGTTAGAAGAATAAGAGTTTGTAAGAATGGTTAGTACAAGAGTAGAGAAAGCCATGTGAGTGCAACACAGAATTTTTTTAAAAATCTTATGCGTTATGTTCACACTGCTTTCTTTCCCTTATCGTTTATTAGTGGATATGCAAATTATTCTTAGGGAATTTTATATTTTCATCTACTTCATTTTAATCGAGATAAACTTTTGCAAAAATAATATTACACATTCTGCTATAGATACAAAAATGATTAGCCATAATCAAATCTGTAAGAACTGGACATTATATGCTGGCCTTAAAATCCCATGCTCCTTCCTTGCAATCGCGAGAAACAACTGAATATCCAAGTTCTTAATAAGAATGGCAAAGTATTGAACAATTCGAACCATTAATAATGGATATTTCGGAAAAGTGATCTGAAATAAAGCGTTATTTTAAAGTTTACATTTGTTGTGCACTATGCTTTTGCCTATTGCTTGGCGATTAGCGTTATACGAGGTTATATAAAATGCCTGCCTAATGAAGAGGACTTCACAGACTCTTCCCTATAAATTTAAAGTATATATTTCATTTGTGATTTAAATATATTAAATATATTGTATTTTATATCAAAATTGTTAGAGTTATTTTCAGAAAATCATATTTTGGATGAATGTTTCACGTAAAAAGTGATTTGGAGTAAGGGAATGTTCTTGAAAATTTTAGTGTTGCATCTTTGGAAGATACTGAATTTAAATGCCAAGTTTGGTACTTATCAGACTTTTCGTTTTTGAATTATGGTTTTCACACACGTACGGACCTCTTTAAAAAAAATCGGGCACTTCAAAACACGTATTTTTGGTGAATTTTCTACATCGAATTTTTGGATGCTACTGTGTACGTGGTAGAGAAAATAAAAATGCCTCTATTTTATCAAGGGCCTCAAAACATATATTTCCAGTGAAATATGGAAATCACATTTTTGGGAGGAAGATTTCTTTCTCTTACCTGATAAGAAGCTCTCGAAAGAAAAAAAATGTTAAAGCTGCAATAACAGCAAATGATAGTGGCTAGAGAATGTAACACAGATTTTGTTTAATGCTGAAAGAATTGTCAACACACACACACACGCACACAAAACACGCACTCTCAATGTTACATAGGAATAAGACAGATCCACTGGGAGACCGAAGAACCACCCAGAGACAAGAAACAAAGGAAGGATTCTCGGAACGCTGGTGAAACTGCTGCAGAAATCATTGCATCTTAGTCATCGTGGTAAATCCCAGTTACACACACTGGGCGATCCATTGAGACGGCCAAATTTATGACAGACCCTCCTTTGTTTGCGTGTGTTTTTTGCTGATGGGGCACGTGCTTCAGGTGTAAGCAGGAAGAAAAAGAAACGGTCAGAAATGAAGTCTCGCTTCTTCTGGCGGTCAGACAGTGCGCCTCAGGGACTGTTAAAACTGGGCGTGACCATATGAGCGTCAGTCAAGAAGCGCGAATATAAAAGGAAGTGCCACTCTGCACCAAGCGTCCAGCCACAGCCGCCGCAGAGACAACATGGCAGGAAGAAAGAAGAAGCGAGCCGCCGCAGCAGTCCAAAGAGCCTCCGAAGAACCTTCTGGGGAGACTGAAAACGCCAGCGCCGTCCCTGCCTCACAGCCAGCCTCCTCGCCAACTCCTCCATCTACGCCGCCTGACCAAGGTATCTCAGCCTGCGACACCACGCCGACATCAACCACCCACCGCACACAGTCGACACAGCCAGAGGTTGAATATCAAACGTCCAGAGAGAGTCATCCTAACCTCACGAGGCTGCAGAGTTTCAGCGCAGTCGTGCGCGGAGTACATCGGCAGCTTCCGGACTCTCTCCTCCTCAACGCAGCCCGACGTCGCTGGCCTTCTCTCATGAAAGCGACGCGCATCACCACAGCCAGAGGACCGTCGCCGCTGGTGCGCCTGGAGTTTTGGGATGGGGCAGATTACCGCGCTGCTTTGAAGGATGGGCTTCCTGCCCTCGGGCAGGTGCTCCCAGTCGAGGCTAGCCGTGGTGTACGCCCTATACCCTGCCGACGCTGCTGCCAGTATGGTCACACCGCCGATACCTGCGCCGACCCCCCACGCTGCCACTACTGTGGCGCCGGCACCTTCACCACATCCTGCACCAGCCACGACCTGACACGTCGCCCAGTGTATTGTGCCACGTGCAACTGCATTGGCCACTTCACGGGCCAGGCGGCGTGCCCCAGGAACCCACGCCGTCAGACGCCTGCAGCTCTCAGGCTGCCTACGCAACAACCACTCTCCGCCTCGCAGACCTTCACCGTCACACACCAACATACCACGACCAACCGCCAAACCGCCGACCAACACGACGCTGCAGACAGTCAACTTCACACCACTGTACTCCACAACACCGCCGCACTGCAGAAGATGCAAGACACACTTCAGACTCTCACCGACCGGGTTGCAGCATGGGAGACAGCCCTGACTCGTGCTCTCGAGGACGTTAAGGATGTCACCCATAATCTGCAAACAACGCTACCTGCCACAGTCCATCAAGACAACAATAGCCTCCGTGACCACTTCAACAAGCAGCTGGAGAAAGTGGTCACCTACATCAACGACACACGCATTCACAAGGTCCATAAGACACTAGAAGAAATTCTACAAGGACACACATTATTACTACAGGACTTACTTCAACAGATTTTAAATAGACTGACACTCCTCAGACCTCTACTCGGCCCTCTACCCGGTCCTTCAGTACGACCCGATCCCCCCCCAAACCGCAGGTCAGTGTCAGGGCACCGCCATTACACTTGACCTGCCTAAGCCAACGACCCCATTTTAACATTACCCACAATCATCCGGTTTGCTTCGGCGGTACCGGACCAACTCCACCACTGAACAAATTAAAAAATAAACAGAGTCACCACAGAAGTAAATTAGTTAAGTATAAAAAAAAAAAAAAAAAAAAAAAAAAAAAAAAAAAAAAAAAAAAAAAACACCAAGCATCGTCAAGTGTTAGACGAATAGCTACGAAGAATTCTGGCTCTTTCTTTCGGATACACAGCTACAGTTGTCTGAAAATTGCTCCTTATTTTTACTTTCTCTTCTAGTGTAGGGGAAGTGCTTTATTCGATCCAAAAATTCGATGTCGAGATGTCACCGGAATGTATGTTTTGCGGCCCCTTGAATCCAAAAAAAGCAGTCTTAGGAAAAGGTCTGTGTGTGTGTGTGTGTGTGTGTGTGTGTGTGTGTGTGTGTGTGTGTGTGTGTGTGTGTGTGTGTGTGTGTGTCTGTCTGTCTGTATCTGTGTGCATAACTCAAAAACGAAAAATCGGTTAAAAAACAAAGTTGGTATTTAAGCTCATTATGTTTCAAGGACACGAAGATTTTGAAAAAAAATTCTCTCCCATAAACTACCCTTTAAATGGAGGATTTGTCGAAAATTTTTATTTTCTCGAAAATGACTTAACGATTTTGATTAAAATGCCATATGTTTAAGATATTTTTATGTCAAATGAAACGTATATTTGAATTTTCTCGCTATAGCCCATGTAGTCCTGCTTATTGTTGATGATTTTCGCATAACTGGTAAACCATAAGAAATAGACATCTTACTATACAAAAATATAGATATCGTTAAAAAGGTTTATATTCAAATGAATTTTTTGTGAATTTTTGTTATTTGTGTGTGTTTTGCACTTTTTAATCTCTTGGCCGTGCAAAGAGAACGGAATTTCAAAGCTTTGATTATCTCTCAGACCCTAATGTATTCTAACATTCCCCTTGCACCTACAAGGAAATAAGCAATAAAATAATTTCTGCAAATGTTTATCTAAACATGAAGATAGAGGAATAAAAGTTTGTAAGAATAGTTAGTACAAGAGTAGAGAAAGTCATGTGAGTGCAGCACACCAGATTTTTTATTTCCTCAAATATGGCCCCTAACCATTATTGAAATATAATAGCTTTTGCATAAGATTTGCATGATTAATAAAACGTTTATTTCGAATTTTCCATTCCAAACTAACATTTGCACGGAATTTTTTTAGTTATTTTTGATTTTCTCAAAAATAGCTCTAATTATTTTCCTTAAAATACCACATGTTTCAGACTTTTGCATTAATAATAAAATATATATCTTGAATTTTCCGCGAATATCCTGTGAAATCTTCATTCTGAACGATTTTGTATAATTTCTAAATCTAGGGATAGAGAAAACATTTAATAAACAACACAATGTAGAGCAAAATGTTTATGATCAATTAACTTATTTTTGGCATTAACCAGCTATGAAATACTCTTTGTTAGTGTTTTGAATTTTTAAATACTTATACTTTACTCGATTAGTAAGTCGCTATTCGTCTTTTCTCGTGTAGTTTCAAAGCTATCATGTAGCGATCCGCTTTTTACTTTCTCTACTGGTAAGTAGGGGAAGTATTGTATTCCACCCAAAAATTCGAAGTCGAGATTTCACCGGAAATACATGTTTTGAGGCCCCCTGAATCCAAAAAAAGCATTTTTAGAAAAAGGTCCGTGTGTGTGTCTGTGTGTGTGTGTCTGTGTGTCTGTGTGTCTGTCAGTCTGTCAGGCTGTCAGTCTGTGGACAGCATAGCTCAAAAACGAAAAGTCGGTTAAAAACCAAAGTTGGTGTTTAAGTTTAATATCGTTTAAGGATGTGACACGAAGATTTTGAAGAAAATAGCTCCACCTAAACCACCCTTTACATGGAAAATGTTTCGAAAATTTTGATTTTCTTGAAAATGGCTCTAACGATTTTGATTAAAATGTCATATGTTTGAGATATTTTTATGACAAATGAAATGTATATCTTGAATTTTCTGGCTATAGCCCCTGTAGTCGTATTTACTCTGGACGACTTTTGCATAACTGTAAACCGTTAGAGATAGACCAAATTATACTATACAAAAATGTAGATCTTGCTAAAACACACAATTTAAGTCTCAATAAGTTTTCTTGTAGGGTGAACCATTTCGGAGATATACCTTGTTATGTGTGTGAGTTTCGGAAAACTTGGAACTTTCGTGAAATGGGTCATCGTTGTTCATTTTTTTATATGTTACGTGTACAAAGAGAACGGAATCTCAAAGCTTTAAAAGATTTGACTATCGCACAAAGCCTACTGTATTCCAATATTCCCCTTGCACCTACAAGGAAATAAGCAATAAGATAATTTGTACAAATGTTTATTTTAACTAACACGAAGAAGATATAGGAATAAGAGTTTGTAAGAATGGTTAGTACAAGAGTAGAGAAAGTCATGTGAGTGCAACACATCAGATTTTTCATCATCTAATCCCTTTGGCCCACAATGAAACGTGTAACTAACACTTATCTAGATAAAGTAGAATTAGAAGAATTAAATTGTGAGAATAGTTTGTAAAAGAGTGAGAGGAGAAATTATCTAAATGTAACACATTAGATTTTTTATATGTTACTCACATACACCCACAAGCTTGTTTTTCATTCAGGGAATCTAAAAGCATGTGTTTCCATTGAAAAACCTATATCCAAATTTTGGGTCAACTGCAGAGCTTGCGCTACCTTAGGCGACAGAAAAACTTAATGAGTACACCAGACATCCTTTTGGATCTTCCGCAATCAAAGGAATTACTTCCGAATTAGTAATGCACATGGTTCAATGGAAGAGCGTTGTGACTCATTGTTATGATTCCAGCCTTGTGAGTCATCTTGGACAAGTGAGGTCATTGAGGAATTCGTGCCCCTACTACTTACACCACAGAAATCAATAAAAATGCCAGCGGAGAGGTATCGTAGTGAAATGCAAGCGAAACCTACATCATCCAAACTATCAAATAAATGGTTTTGTTTCAGGTAGGGTATATGTAAGGCAAACATCGTTTTATGACTTTTTGTTTTCTCTACTATGTATAGTAGAGGAAGTACCTATTGTATTCCACCCAAAAATTCGATGTTGAAATTTCACCGGAAATATGTTCTGGTCCCCCCTGAATTAAAATAAAAGCAGTTTTAGAAAAACGTCCGTGTGTGTTTGTGTGTCAGTCTGTGGACAGCATAACTCAAAAATGTAAAGTCGGTTAAAAACCAAATTTGGTATTTAAGTTTAATGTCTTTGAAGGATGCGACACAAAAATTTTGAAGAAAATTCCTCTACCCTAAACTACCCTTCACATGGAAATTTTTTCGGAAATTTTGATTTTCTTGAAAATGGCTCTAACGATTTTGATTAAAATGCCATATGTTTGAGATATTTTTATGACAAATAAAATGTATATCTTGAATTTTCTGGCTATAGCCCCTGTAGTCGTATTTACTCTGGACGACTTTTGCATAACTGGTAAACCGTTAGAGAGAGACCAAATTTTAGTATACAAAAAATGTAGATCTTGTTAAAACATACAATTTATGTCTGAATACATTTTTTATAGAGTGAACCGTTTCGGAGATATTCCTTGCTATTTGTGTGAGTTTTGGAGAACTTTACTGCTATCAAATGGAGCATCGTTATTCAATTTGTTATATGTTAACCGTGCTTAGAGAAAGGAATTTAAAAGCTTCAAAACATTTGACTATCGCTCAAAGCCTACTGCATTCCCATCGACAACTACGTAATTTGGACCTATAATCATTGGAAAATTCAAACCAATAACATGGAGTCGGTCTGGGTGGCTCAGTTGGTTAGGTATTGGCCCACTGATCCCAAAGTGCTGGGTTTAAATCCGGCTCAGTATGTGGTTTTTAAGTGTGCTTAAAAGCGACAGCTCCATGTCAGTAGCTTTACTGCATGTAAAAGAACTCTGCGGGACGAAACTCCGGCACACCGGCTGCGCTGATATGATTCTGATAATTGACAGGTCATTAACAAAAAAGCCCTTTTTTACACAGCATGGAATATCTCAGAAATAGCTAATTCCACAAAAAATGTATTTGACATAAATTGTCTGCTTCCGTTTTGCTTATCCCTTACGGTTTACCAGTTATCCAAAGTCATCCAGAATGGAGACGACTTCACAGGCTATCTCCAGAAAATTCAGATATACATTTCATTCCTCATGACTACGGCCAGGCATTTAATGACCTATAATTTGGTAAAAAAATGCAAAATAAAAAATGCATTTATGACCTAAAAATTACAAAAAATGACCCAAAAAGATGACCCAAAAAAAGTTAAAGTTACCAAAAAATAAAGAATTGCCAATAAAAAATGCTCATATTATTATTATTATTATTATTATTATTATTATTATTATTATTATTATTATTATTATTATTATTATTATTATTATTATTATTATTATTATTATTATTATTATTATTATTATTATTATTATTATTATTATTATTATTATTATTATTATTATTATTATTATTATTATTATTATTATTATTATTATTATTATTATTATTATTATTATTATTATTATTATTATTATTATTATTATTACATTAAGCACTCACGTTTTTACTAAGTTACATAAAATATAACATAAAATCCAAATATTAAAAGAAAATTATAAATGTACATGTTAGAGTATCTTTTATTGAAGAAATTCCATTTCAGTGCACTTTTATAACAATTTTGAGTTGCAGTTAACAATCACAAATTGGCGGACATTCTCAAACAAAAATGACTGTCTATTGTCTGCTAGTACTGACTTATAAATGGAAATGCTCCTCTCTACTTCAACGGAAACAATTGAAACATACTGAAAGCAAGCAATATCTCCTGGATTTAACTCAGTCAGCAAGAGAAAACTGTTCACCAGACAAAGCACTGCCAATTGAACACAATGTTTTGTACCCCTTATTCTTGTCTATACACTTCTTTATTTTCATTGCCACTGCATCACCCACCTTACCATATGCAAGGCTCATATCATTCACTACTTTATCCACTATTTGTAGCTTTTCCATTAATGTCACTTGGGATTTTTCCAGAGAATTTATTGCATCAGGAAGGAATCCAAAATTGGTGTAAGAAAGTTTACCTGTTATTTCTTTATCAGCCAGCAGTTCTTGCGACTTTTTGATTGACACAGAATCAGCATTATCAAAAGAATCAGCTACTTTCTTCACAACGACAAAATTCTTGCAATAATAACTACAAGCCTCGAGCCATGTTCCCCATCTATCAAAACAGGTGAAAAGGGCAGTTGAATTTCTGGAGCTTCTGCTTTGAATGCTACAACTCGAGAGGGGGCTTTCAAGAATACTTTCTTGACACATCCAATTAATTTATCCACTTCAGGAAAATTTGCACGTACTTCTTTGGTGACCTGGTGTAATGCATGCGCTAAACATGTCACATACACCATTTTTTGGTAGAGTGCACTTAAAGAAGCAACAGCTTTCATCATGTCGGGTGCTGCATCTGTTATAAACAGCAATACATTGGAATTTTGAATCCCATTAGGCCAAAGTATTCTCAATGCATGGTCAAATACTAAGCTGATGGTTGAATAGTTCACTTTGTCCAACTGCTCACGATGTAATAGAAATTGTTCCCCGGGGCTGTGTGCTTCTAGAACTCCAACAATAACATTCGCTACATAATGGCCTACAGAGTCCGTTGTCTCGTCGATGGATACGAATATATTCTTTTCTCCAAACCTTTTTCTTATTTGTTGCAAAGTTTTGTTGTAGCACCGATCCACGTAGGTTCTTCTGGGATCTGGAATTAATTTTCCTGTCTCCTCTTCTAAGAAAGCACGCAGCTTAGGATGATTCAGCTTGTGAAGTGGAATATCGTCAGACAGAAATGCTTCACATAATTTCTCACAAAATGGTGAAAATGTTGAATGAGTTTCGCCCAGAAGCATCTGCTGTAAGCTTACATTGGATTTATTTTCAAGTCGTTGCAGGCCACGTTTATGCTTCTCCTGTGACATATGTTGTTCTACTGTAAACGTTTTTTCAGCAGTCACTCTCACATCACAGATCTTGCAGAATAATGTATGACCGTCCGTGGAAAAAATATTTTCTCCATATTTTGAAACGAATGCCTTCAATTTAACACTATTACTTCCCTTCACTTTAGGCATTTTGCTCTTATGGTGCAAAAAAAGACTGAATTTTAGGTTTAAAAAAGTGAATTAAGTACAAATATTCTCCCAATCTTCCGGAAAAGTGTTAAAAATGCTCAAAATGACCTAAAAATTGCCAAAAAAAATGACTTATCCGTAAAAAAAGTAAGAAAATGCACAAAAATGCCCTAACAAATTGCTTTTATTTAACTCGTTAGTCAATGCCATACCTTTCTGTATATGCAAGCAATGTTTCAACCTTCATAAGGAAAAGATGCAAAATCATTAATTGCCTTGCCCTACTCATGACATTATCTTCAACTTATGGTATTTTAATCAAAATCGTTAGAGTTATTTTTGATAAGATAAAAATTAAAAAATTCCATGTAAAGAGTAATTTGGGTGGGGGGGATTTGTTTGAAAATATTCGTTTCGCATTCTTGAAGGACACTGAACTTTAAATACCAATTTTGCCACTAAACCGACAATTCGCTTTTGAGTTATCCAGTTCTCCAGTTCACTCACTCACTCACTCACTCACTCACTCACTCACTCACTCACTCACACACACACACACACACACACACACACACACACACACACACACACACACACACATACACTGATATTTTTCTAAAAATGCAAAACATGCATTTTCGAGAAATCTCAAGATCGACCATTTAGGTAGTGTGCAATACCTTCTCTATGGTTTATTGTTATATGGGCTCTCCGTATAAACTATTCTTACGAAATCCTATTTTTCTATTAGTATGACACAGAATCTTAAAGAAACAAACACAGAACACATAAACAAAACTACAAACATCTCATTGTTTACAGTTAATCACAGCTTTACTATTCAAAATTAGGCCAACAAACTTTTAAACCAGAGAAATAGTGTCTTTGCGAGAGTACGGCAGAATAGGGCACGCCGATGCATTCTTTGTGTTAATCGCAATGGGCGTGCGTTCCAACATTTACTTTGAAAGTCCTATGGCTGCAACATATCAGATTTTTACTTTCTCTACTGGTAAGTAGAGGAAGTATTGTATTCCACCCAAAAATTCGATGTCGAGATTTCACGGGAAATCTATGTTTTGAGACCCCCTGAATAAAAAAAAAATTAGAAACAGGTCCGTGTGTGTGTGTGTGTGTGTGTGTGTGTGTGTGTTTGTGTGTGTGTGTGTGTCCGTCTGTGGACAGTATAAATAAAAAAAACGAAAATTTAAAAACCAAAGTTGGTATTTATGTCTTTAAAGGATGAGACACGAAGATTATGTAGAAAATAGCCCAACCCTGAACTACACTTTACATGGAAAATTTTTCGAAAATTTTAATTTTCTTGGAAATGGCTCTAACGATTTTGATTAAAATTGCATATCTTTAAGTTATTTGTATGACAAATAAAATGTATAGTTTGAATTTTCTGGCTATAGCCTTCGCAGTCCTGTTTTCTCTGGATGACTTGAATAATTCGTAAACCGTAAAAGATACACAAAATTTTACTCTACAAAAAATGTGGATCTTGCTAAAACATACATTTTTTTGTAGATTGAACCATTTTGGAGATATTCCTTGTTATTTGTGTCAGTTCCGGAAAACAAAACTTTCGTGAAATGGAACATCGCTGTTCATTTTTTTATATGTTAAGCGTGCAAAGCGAACGGAATCTCAAAGCTTTAAAAGATTTGACTATCACTCAAAGCCTACTGTATTCTAATATTTCCCTTGCACCTACAAGGAAATAAGAATAAGATAATTTGTACAAACATTTATCTCAGCTAACACGAAGGAGATAGGAATAAGAGTTTGTAAGAATGGTTAGTACAAGAGTAGAGAAAGTCATGTGAGTGTAACACATCAGATTTGTTGTATAGTGAACTTTGTCTATCTTATCTCTTATGTTTACCAGTTATACCACATTATGACTCAATAACAAACTGCGAAAGGGGCACTTAGCACCTGGACCGAAAGGCGATCTTTTGTGCCTATGCCGCTGACGGAGCACCCTCCGGAGGATGGATGAGGCGAATGGGCCTTAAGGGCGGATGGGACATTGTCACGACAGAGCAGGTGGCAGGGTCCCTACATTTTCCCAGTTAGAAGTAACCCGGCAGAGGCTGGCTTAGCTTCCCTTCCCCCACCCCCTTGGGCTTGTACTATCCCATGGGAGGTCCGGAAACGAGTGGCTCGCCTTGCAATCCGGGGTACGAGACTTCCAGAGCTCATTTGTTCCCCCTGTCGTGCTCCTGCCGCGACGCTTCCAACTCTGAAGGAAACCTAACCGGATGAAGGATGAAATGAAATGATTAATGTAACGAAATGGAGATACAGGAAATTCGGAGGATATGGAAATCCATCCCAGCATTCGCCTGGCGACCCGGGGAAACCTCCAAAGAATGTCATGGGTCAGGAAAGTCGCCCACGGGGATCGAACCCGCGACCTCCCGAATGCGGGCCACAGACGTTAACTCCTGAGCCATCCGGCTTGGTATACCGCATTAAAAGTCCTTTAAAATGAAGAGGACTACACACCCATTCCCAGAAAATTCAAGATATAAATTCTATGTCATGTAACTACATATCTTATACAAATAGTGACCACAGTAATCTACACTTCATGAGCAGCGTCTAAGCTAAGTAAAGCCGCAATGAAACCGAAGGCTGTGACCTCATTGTAAACGACAGCAAGGTCCAAGTTAACAATCTGAGATGGAGGTCTTCACCCTGAGCTTAACTTTACATACATACATGACCGCTAAAACGATGTGGGACTTCAATTGCATGTTAGGTAGAGATCTAAGTACTTTCTCTACTGCGTATAGTAAAGTAGAGGAAGTATTGTATTCCACCGAAAAATTCGATATCGTGATTTCACTGGAAATATGTTTTGAGGAACCCTGAATCCAAAAAAAGCATTTTAGAAAAAGGTCCTTGTGTGTGTGTGTGTGTGTGTGTGTGTGTGTGTGTGTGTGTGTGTGTGTGTGTGTGTGTGTGTGTCAGTCTGTGGACAGCATAAACCAAAGTTGGTATTTAAGTTTAATGTCTTTCAGGGGTGCGACAAGAAGATTTTGAAGAAAGTTCCTCCACCCTAAACTACCCTTTACATGGAAAATTTTTCGAAAATTTTGATTTTCTTGAAAATGGCTCTAACGATTTTGATTAAAATGCCATATGTTTGAGATACTTTTATGACAAATGAAATATATATCTTGAATGTTCTGGCCATAGCCCTTGTAGTCCTGTTTACTCTGGAAGATTTTTTGCCTAACTGGTAAACCGGAAGAGATTAAAACAAATCTTACTATACAAAAAACGTAGATCTTGCTAAAACGCATATTTATGTCTAAATATTTTTTTTTCTGTAGAGTGAACCATTTCGGAGATATTCCTTGTTATTTGTGTGAGTTTTGGAGAAGTTATAATTCTGTCAAATGGAACATCGTTATTCATTTTTATACGTTACCTATGCAAAGAGAATGGAATTTGTAAGCTTTAAAAAATTTGAGTACCACTCAAAGTCTGCTGTATTCCCATATTCTCCTTGTGTTTACAATAGGATAAACAATACATATGTTTATCTGAACTAACACTAAGAAGTTATAGGAATAAGAGTTTGTAAGAATGGTTAGTACAAGAGTAGAGAAAGTCACGTGAGTGCAACTTGAGCTATAGTTCAGAAACCGTTGACCATGTCCAGCGTTTTGCAAAGTTTAAACTCCTGGATTCTGCCATTCATTGAATAAATAAATCATTTTATGACCCTGGGCAGGTACTTGATCGTAATATTAAGACACTGAGTCATAAGGGGAGAGGCAGAAAGTGGAATGGGAGGAATGGACGAAGTGGATTTACCTTCGATCAAGGGGCCACATTCTATTGCTGTAAAAGTAGGTTTTGTGCAAATCATGGCACGAGTATCAATGAGCGGCGCGAAAAGCATCTTGCCCCCCCCCCCCCCAGAAATGAACGAGTTTAATGTGCAATCAGTTACTGACTGTTAGACTTGTTTTAATTTTGATGCAGAGAAAACTTTTTCCTCAGCATACTCGTACAAAAAAGATACTTGATTATTTCATAGCGTCTGTGTTATAAATGAGCTTGCCAGTTATGTTATACACATTTAATATGATTAAAAAATGCATCATTTTCAATTAGTAACTACATATATTTACTAATTATTGTCATCAATGATATCTCCGTACCGACAGTTGTAAATTATATTTTACTGTCGTCAACGGTGCTTCCAAGCCGCAACGTTATCTTTGTCCAAATTTGTACAGTTTAAGTCTATAAGAATTCTTACCAATTGGGATTGGAAACACGAAACCTGTTATATAATAATATAATCAGATCAATGGCTAACAAGATAGTTATTGTATTCAGTGTTGGCAACCATTTCCTGTTGTACTGTGATTGCATGAGATATAAACTTAATTGTCACACTGCAGTATATTGCTTGGCAAAGCCATGAGGCGTATCGGAAAGAATGTGAAACTGCCGAGTTGTTTACGCGAGCTTATCGCACATTCACGGCGAGACTGTGTGCAGATGCAATTGTATCTCCCGAACAGCAAAGTCTCATGCATCGGCAGGCGCGAGAGATAATCCATTTGTGTTGCATTACTGACTGTACTCCAAGTTTATCGCTGTTCTAGTAAACAAGATAACAAGTGATCGCAGCGCTCGACAACCAAGATCAATACGCCTTGTGGCTTTGTCAGGTAGTATAGTGAAGGCATGAGTAACAAAGTAACAACACACACACTCTCTATCTCTCTCTCTCACACACACACACACACACACACACACACACACACACACACGCACGCACACGCACACAGACGCATACAAACACGCATATACGTGCGTAAATTATTATGAAAGCAAGTACTAAACTCATATCCTTTACGATTTTTGACAACAAAATAATGAATTACCTAATGTTGTTTGATATCGAATATTTGGGCGGAATACAATACTCTGCTTAATGTAAGTATGAAGTAGAGAAAGCAAAAATGATTTCTAAATGCAAATGCTTCTCATGTGCACTTTTTAAAAAATTTCCAGCGATGTTTTTTATATCTTAAGACTCCTTTGTGGAATTTTCAAAATAAATGGCAAAAGTTTTCACTGCAAGAAGCAAATTGACTGATAACGAGCAATGGGAAGAAAAAAAAAAAAAAAAAACCAAGAAAATTAATTACTTGTAAGATTAGAGAGGTAATTTTGACTTAAAACTGCACTCCTATGATTTTCTGACTAATAATTGTAGTGCCTGCGCCATTATATATCTATCCATAGCATTTAGTAGAGCATATAATCTGCATTTTTTGGAATTTTCTACTGTTTACACAGACTGGTTTCCTTAAAAGCGTTTGATTAGAAAAGAGATAAAAATCTCAAAAAGTTTTGAGTTATTTATGTAACCAGTGTATTATCTGGCAGATTGTGACACGAGTATACAGGATGCAAATGAATAACACCGCACGAATTTTACTGGTAATAGAGAGTTCATAGACAATCAATTTGAGATAGGAAACCAATGGTCTACGACGTCAAGTTAATAAGTTATACGTATTCTAAGTAATTAGAGATTGTGACCAATAAATCATAAACAGAAAGAAATATGTCAATACTATCCACTGGAATCGAAATAGTGCTTATTAGGAAGTTAGTAAAGCTTGTCTGCTGTCTCTGAAGAAGCATTTCTATATTGTAGCGATACCAAAATGAACGAGCATCGCAATGAAAAGATTATGCACGTCGTACATACAACGTTTTATGCAATTCCAGTATTAAAATACATAAAAATAATTAATAAATTTAACTAATTTATTAGACCTAATCTCTGATTATAATGTATCAGAGATGTATAGCGTAATACGGTTGCTAAGCAGATGTTTCAACACTTATAGAGAAAATGGAAGGTTATGATAAAACTATTGAAAATATGAATTGTATTCCGCTTTAAATTTTGAACGCAGTCAAGAGTGCTGAGAGTTTATTGATTCCAGAAAAATAAAAAAAATAAAAATGTTTACGAAAAACAATATGACACGTTTTGTGGATGGAGAAACGAAAAATGCGCTAGTTTGCGAAAGTGACGATTTCAGGTTTTCTTACAGGCACACATTGGAGAAAATTGTTGTTGCGGTGATCATGTCATTGCTGACTTGTTGCAGTTGTAATTACGTCATTCATTTTATGGTATTGGTGCCAAAAGTAGGGTAATTTCGCATGATGCATGCCGCCATGATAAGCCGTTTTAATGCTAGGATTGCATAAATGTTATGTTTTATGTTGTTGTACATACATGGCTATTTTTCAGGTTAGTATGTATAAAAATGGAGCATTTTAGCTTTTCACATGAAAAACAATCTCTTTTTATATGTTTCTTAAATGATTGTTTCGGATTGTATCCACAAAATATCCCAGTGATGGGACATACTAAAACAGCTGAAGTCTACGGTGATGTGGCAATTGTCTTTACAGTTCTGTTGTTCCTCGGAAATGAAACCTCCCAAGTTTCCAGGCGTTAGTCAGCGCTTGAAAGCGGAAACCCAAGGGCGTGAAAGTAATGCTCTATTCAACATTGTTGAGCTTGTGTTTAAACGCACAAATTTATGCGTCGCCTGTTATTGGGTCAAGGCACTTGCACCAAGGTCGAGGCCACTACCAAGGAGTTTTATACAAATGTGGCCACCCTATTTATAGACCCGATCCCCACCCCATCTCTCCCACTGACAGCCAGACGCGCCGGCCATCCTCACGGAGAAAATTTTGGCTTAGTCAGAAAGGAAGCCGCTATCTCCATTCACAAATTCTCGCTCATCTTTCGTGTGGATCATTTAGTTAGTGCGTGAGGAAGGGTGAATTTATTTACTCGCTGCATCTTGCACACCCACCACAATAAGAGACTTGTATACACTGGCGAAGTCTGACTATCAGACTCCGGTATGTAACCCAAGGAATATTGTAAAATTCGTTAAAATATTACCCAATTTAAACAGAATTAGTCTTCACGTATTGAGTTCTCTTACCGGACTGAATACTGCATGGAGACGCCGATTGAAACGAAGGTCAACCACTGGATCCGATCCACTCATTTCCTGAGACCGTATTGAAATCAGTTGCATGGAAACAGATCGATTTGAATCCGCCAAAGATGCTAACTTCTACTATACTCGTAACACGCTTCACAATCGCCATTCAGTTTTGTTAGTGAAAGTGGTGTAATAAAAGAAAATAACAAAGATATTTTTGCTGTTTCTATAATCTCACAAACTATTCTTCCCAAAAACATTCGCTAACCTCAAAACCTTGTTAAAATACGCAGAAAACAGACTTTTACAGTGACCAATATAGCTTGAGTTATTTCTGTTTTAACCTTTCATATCCAAAGTGATCTCGTTTCCGGATTGAATTCAACATGGAAACGCGAAAGTGGGAGCGTACTCAATACATATTGAACTCGTCATGGAAACGTAGTAATTGAAAGAAATGTCCGATAATATTGAAAGCAAGATTCAAGAGGGAATCTGCTTTTTTGTCAAAACTTACATCTGTGAATCAAATAAACCCCTTTTTAACATGTATATAAAGAACCTACAGAGTCGTTCTTCAATGTTAATGTCAGGAGTTTCATCCAGTATCAAAGAAACAAAGAAGGCATCTTAATTCCATATGTCATGACGGCACTAACACTTGAAATTAAGTCATTGTGAATATCAGGTAAAGTTGCACGAAAAACAGTCGACTTTTCCAAGTGCTCTTT
Source organism: Tenodera sinensis (assembly GCA_030765045.1). Taxonomy (NCBI): domain Eukaryota; kingdom Metazoa; phylum Arthropoda; class Insecta; order Mantodea; family Mantidae; genus Tenodera; species Tenodera sinensis. Next base: position 45,773,057 of record CM060971.1, on the reverse strand, counting down.
CAGATAGACGTCATATAGGTATTGCTAATTCATTTAAATATTCAATATAATTGCCTCTGAAGATCATTCTCACAGTGACCATGAAAGGCAAAGTTTTGCTTCTCCTAGAAAACATACAGCCTGCACAAAATGAGAAAGCAAAGCTCTGTTCTTTTTCACATCGTTGCTATGCTGTTTAACTGAGAGCGTATACTAATTATTTATTCATTGAAAATTCTATTCCTGGATTTACCCCAAACATTTTAATTTTTTATCATATTATGTGATTATAAGAATAGTTATGTTTTTTTGACTACCTTATAAATGTTATTCAAGTCTTCATTACCACTGGAATTCCAAACTCACTTTTCTTTCGAAAAAAAGATCACCAAAACGTTTGTTTAAAGGGACACTGGGAGTGAAATTTGAAAGTTCCACATTGTTTGATAGATTTTTCTGAATATTTTACTGTGTTTGTATTTATATGAGAATAGGATGTACACCAAATTTCATTAAAATTGGATAATTCGTTTAGGATATATAAATTATTTTATGAATTTAATAGGCACATTTTCAAAATAGAGCTCGCGTCTATTGAATTTTCAAAATTCATTTATATTGGCAGAACTGATACTCTAAAACATGGGTAACAATTGTATGAAGAGATATTTCAAATACGTTTGTTGATTATGCTGTAGATATTTTTTAATAAATAAGAAAATTTAATCTTAAAAATTATTTATTTTTTTCATACAAAAAAAAATGTTTTTGGAATTCATGTTAATGATAACATCAATATTGAATCATAGTTTTGTTTAGCTGCTATTTATGAATACTTTTGGAAATTTTCATTGAATTTGAAGCAAAACTCAGGCGCGACCTTCTTTTGGAATGTGCAGAAATGTAGTTTTGAGAAAAACAGACTTTTATATAGGAACATACTGTGTATGTTAAGGGAAGAGCACTATTTGAAAGGGCCGTAATCGCCACATGGAGTGGGGGATATGAAAAATGTTAGCTGATCCAAATGCACCGGTGCTCCAGGAACATTTTAAGGTAAAAAAACAATTTTCGACTTTTTGACCAAAATTTCACTCCCAGTGTCCCTTAAAGCCAGGTATCCACATTTATAAATTTTGATGTTGACTACCTTACACATTATTTTAATGTTCGTCGTAATACTGAATGCAGGATTTGCTTTAATTACATTTTGTTTTTTACGAAGTTTTAATATTTGCAAGCTTCTTACGTTGAGTTTGTCAATAACGGTAGGTAAACGAAGTTTTGTTTACTACTGTAGCTCTGATTCATTTTGTGACCTCTCGGATGTACAATGCCTGTGTGCATACTTTCGTCCCAAGGTCCGTGCGAATCTTAACCTACATTTGCTTTAATAGCAAATAAGCAAGTGTCCAAATCATGTTCAAATGTTCACAATTAAAGATCACACATACAAGAAGCAAAACAAATCGCAAATTACTTTCTATCCACGACTACAAATGCATGAGATGTACAATAACACATCCTGTGGGTTAAGCGCACAATACCAGTTTCCAACAGCTGGCGACAAATGCTGTTGACCCAAGTGTTGTTTCGAAACATACTCCAACAAGTAATTGCAGAGTGGCGCGTATCCAAACCATAATGTTTAAGAAAGCTTGATTTTTAATTATATTAAACGATTACGTACCACAAAATAATAATGAACACCAATTTTGCAATCGGTTTGGGTAAAATTACAGGGCATGTAATACATCTCTCACATCCATTGACGCCATGACCTTGCTTGTATCACAGAGGCATTATGAAGTTATGTTTAGGTCTGCCAAATATAATTCCATTTATCATCGGTAGAAGGGCACGTACCCAAAATCATCTTGTGTGCAACATTCAGATTTTCTCTGTCCATTACAAATTCATATACAAGTACTTCACAAAACGGCCGTTTCCACTAAAAAGGAAAACAGACCTAATGTGTTATATTCACATGAGTTTCTCTACTCATTCTTCTACAAATTATTTTTAGAGAAGCTTAGTATTCTGTCTGCTTGTTGTTAATCCAGATAAACATGCAATTCACATATAGACCTTTCCTTGAGGGATAAAGCGAGTCAGATTTTTATGGAAGTGTCACTATCCAATAATTTGGACTAATTTTCCTTGTTTGACTATGAGGGAAAATCTTATGTATGCACTCGCATGTCTTTCTCTAGTCATTCTTGTTCAAAATATTCTTCAAAGCGCTTATTCTACCTACTTCATACAAATAAAGATGGACATTTGTATTGTCTATCCTTTAAGAATAAAGGGACTTTTGAAGACATTCCCAGAAAATTCAAAATGTACATTTCATGTCATGAAAATATCTTAAACATACAGTATTTTAATCAAAATCGATAGAGTATTTTAATAAAATCAAACTTAACGTAAAAGATAGTTTTCTTGAAAATCTTGGTGTCGCATCCTTGGAAGATGCTGAGCTTAAATATCAAGTTTTGTATTTAACAGAGTTTTCGGTTTTGAGTAATGGTGTTCACACACACACACACACACACACACACACACACACACACACACACACACACACACACACACACACACACACACAAACACACACACACACACACACACACACAGTCAGGCCTTTTTTTAAAGTTCTTTTTGGATTCAGGTGGCCTCAAAACACGTATATCCTATGGAAACGCAGTATCGATATTTTTGGTGAAATACTTAGTGTATGAAGTAAAGAAACTAAAAAGAGTGAAATACGAAAATCATATGACACACCTGTAGTCTATTTCCCTATAGCTGACAAAGAATAAATCTTCCAAACTTCTCATAAAATAACCCCCTGGGTTTGGGGGGGCGGGGGCAAAAAGGACTACTTTTCTGTTGAACCTAAGAACGGAAACCCAATTTGATGGATCGCATTATATTAATTTCCATATTGACTTCAATAATCTTTGAGACGAATAATTTTGAGGCGTTAAATGAATGCAGAAACAGAAGAAGACAAAGAACAGACAATGGTGTTAAACGGCATATGACAAAAAACCTTGTTGCACCACCCATTTCCAGCACGCATTTCCCAAGAAGTATCCGTGTATGCGTCATTTCCGTTCCGTTACTAAAATTATTTGCTCTCCCACAAGGAAACCGTGGTTTGAACTTGGTACACACTGCTATGCCAATGAGATCATCTTATTATTTTTCTCCATATTTCAGTACTATAGACACCCTTTCAGACTGCTTGTTTTCATTTTCTGTACTGCTTATGACAGAGAAAGAATATACTTGCATCCTATACATAAATTCGACATTGAAATACGGGTTTTGAGACTCCACAAAAAATATAAAAATGTCTATATCCTTTCTTGGATATCAGATATTCTGCGAACAGCTGAACTCCAAAAAGGATTCAGTGACAATGTATTCATGGTATTCTTTCCATCATTAACAATCCACAACATGAATAACGTTTCGCCACCGCCACAGCCGCCATCATCATCATCATCATCATCATCATCATCATCATCATCATCATCATCATCATCATCATCATGCACTGTTCCACTATTTGGAGCATAGGGCCTTAATGAAGCGTTTCCACTCAGGTCTATTTCTAGCCATTCTCTTTATTTCATTCCAACTCTTTCCCATTTGCTGCAGTCCACTTTCCACTGACCTTTTCCAAGTTTTCTCTGTCTACCTATTTTCCTCACAAACTTTAGATATTTTTAATTTTCTGACAAATAACTGCAATGATCTTTATTACTTTCTGTACTGTGTATAGCAAATACAGGAAGTATTGTATTCCACCCCCAAAATTCGACGTCATTATTTCACCGAATGTTTTCAGGGCCCATACCATCCCCCCCCAAACAAAAGCATTTTTAGAAAAATACCCGTGTGTGTGTGTGTGTGTGTGTGTGTGTGTGTGTGTATGTGTGTGTGAACAATATAATTCAAAAACAAAATCGGTTAAAAACCTATTCTGGTACTTAAGTTCAGCATTTTCTGTGAATGGGACACGAAGATTTAAAAAAAATCCTCCTCCAAACTACCCTTTACATGGACAATTATTACAAAATTTTGGTTTTCTCAAACATGGTTCTAACGATTTGTATTAAAGTACCATATGTTTAAAATATTTTCATGAGAAATGAAAAGTATATATACCTATATATACACACTTGAATTTTCTCGAAAATGCCTCAGAAACCCTGTTCATTCTGAATGACTTTTGCGTAATTAGTAAACTGTGAGATAAGGTCTTAACACACAAAAAATATAGGTCCTGTTAAAACACACAATTTAGGCTAAATACATTTTTGTGGGAGTATTTTCTTAAAAAGCTTTGTGTCGCAACCTTGGGAAATGCTGAAACTTAAATCCAAGTTTGGTATTTAAGCAACGCTTCGTTTTTGCGTTATGCTATTCATAGACACACGAGCGGCCCTTTTTGAAATAAATGCGTTTTTGTTTTTAGATTCGAGGGCCTCAAAACATGATTTCCAGTGAAATTTCGGTATCGAACTTTTGGATGGAATGCAGTACTTTCTCCTACTTTTTGTACATAGAGAAAGTAAGAAGTGTACTTTTGAAAGGATTTCACTCGATTCTCTCCTATGTATACCCTTAATACCTATGTAAACACCACAACAGTTTATATGTATACCGTAGGTTCATAGTTTACGTGTATTTCGACAGCGAACGCTGAAGCACCTGCTGTTAAACAGGCCATCTGATGATTCGCACACAAGCAACATCTTTCTCTGAAAGAATAATGCTGTCTGTGCCTGTGCATGTGAAAACAAATTCAGTAACAAAAGCGACCGTCACAAAATTAACTATTCTGGCCATGAAGGTTAAATCAGAAGCACAGATTGGCAGCAAATAGGTACTGAACGAAATAATAGTTTGGATGATCGACTTCCATGTTTGCAGTGCCAGTGTGGACTATGAGTTGCAGATGTTTGGTTGGATAACTAGCCGATGTCCTTTCTATTGACCGGGTTCAGATCATGGATGGCCTGCTTCTTTCCTCGATGACCTTCCTCTTCCTTCACCTTCTAGTAAGGCCTTCGCGATATTTTTTGCTCTAGGCCGTATTGTTCTATGAATGCAGATAATGGTAAAAACCTTCTCTTACCTCTATCGTAACTATATGATGCAATCATGCGTTGTTGTATAGCCGCAAAATGTATAAAATCTGTCAATGGTATTCTTTACTGGATTATTTTCACATTTAATCAAGTAGCTATTAGAGATGTACTTAAAACAAAATTACCATTTCAAGAAGTTTTTATTGTCTCTAAACTTTCATATGACAGACACAGGAAGCAATGTGTTACACACAATGACATGAAATTTCCACCGAAAATACGTATTTTGAGATCCTCTATACTCCATAAATGGTATTTTTTGACGAAGATTCTTGCGCGAATGTTTGTGAATAGCATAGATTTAGAACACTTGGTGTTACATTCACATGACTTCTCTACTCACTCGTGTACAAATATTCTTAGAAACGCTAATTTGTTTTGTTAATCGAAGTAAATGCGAGTGGTGATTCAAGATACAGTTTATTTGTGTGTCCGATAGACGATA